>JAVQIZ010101049.1:0-52662 GCA_036023535.2 Galaxias brevipinnis | reverse complement strand
TCATATATATATCTATTATATTTATTTATTTTTTATATATATATATATATATATATATATATATATATATATATATATATATATATAAATTTGGAATCCATCCAGGACAGGGACAGATCTTTCAGTGGGCTGATACAATTGAGACAGAAGAATAGCCTGATATGATCAGCCTCTTGATCTGCAATGGAGAGAGCGTTCCTCTTTGAGGGGACATGAGATGAGTGTGAAGCGCCCGTTGAAATGCAGAGAGGATACTGAGTTCTGAACGGGAGCAGACCAGAGACGTGACAGACCATGTTTATTAATGCCACTAGGTGTCCTAATAAGGGCACGGACAGAAAGCCTGGGGGGAAAGGCAAGATGGCCGACGCCATTGTGCACCTTGACACATGATTCTGCATGGCCCACTTTGCCTGCCATGGGTTCCATTGTTCAATGCAAATGGCCACTGACTTTACGTCCTTGGGAACACTATTGCGGGAAATGGCAACACAATGTATAGGGACCTCTACATCCTCTGCCTGGCTGATGTTTCTCTGTGTCCCTATGAATAAAGAATATGCGTGTGGTAAAGATTTTTCCAAGAACCACAGTGCTGCCTGCAAATAAATCATTAACTCATTTCTTAGGGAGCCAAAACAGATTCCCATATCTGCAGAGGGAGGCAGTTTATCTATCATAATGTGATGGATGGAGAGTAAGTGGCATGGCTGAGAGAGTGGCAGGCAGGTCTACACCTAGGATCACTGGTATTATCCTCTCTCCTCATTTCTCCCTTCCAACTCCAAGCCAATCAGCCTATCCTTGTACCTGGCATAAACCTGCTCCGGTAAATGGCCAGCAATTTAGTGGCCTTCAAGCCGCCGTTTTCTGCTCCAGAAGCCATTGAGGTATTTTAGATCATTGTGTTGTGGTTTGTATGAATACTAAGTCAGTTGCCCCCACAGGATTGTTTTGATAGTAGTAATGCTGTGAAGTACTTTGTCGTCCGAGGGGGAGATTGCAGTCCACCATTTGACAGGTGAATCAATATGGACTGAGGACAACCCAAGCCCCACCCTCTTGGTTTTTTGTTATCCTGTCTTTCACAGAGCGTATTTACCATTCATCTTCAGGCCGTCCACGGCTGCCCGACAAGTCCATTAAGCTGGAGACACCGTAATGGCTCACAGCTGATGATGGAGAATCCTTCGTCTGATGAGAAAGGTGAAAAAGACTGAAAGTATAATAGCATTTTGTCCTTTGGGTCTATACTCTGGAAGGCAGGAAGTTGGGGAGCTGAGGTTGCTCGCCATCAACTCTTTCACCCTCTCTCTCTCGCTCTCTCAGCAGCAGCAGCAGCAGCAGCGGCCATTAACATAGCCGGAATACATGATTGTTTCAAGCCCAGAAAATCCAATGAAATGCTGTCTACTAAAGTGGGATAAAACGTGCTCTGTCGATTCAACTACAAATGCTTTACTGTATAATATCTTCTGTATTAACTTTCTCTCATTCAGTCTTATTTCTCCTCCTGTGAAATCTCCCTCTCTCATTACAATTGAAACAAATAGTTGAAGCAAAAAGGGCTAATTAGGAACTTTTTTAAATACAACGTGTCTGAAGAAAAGGGCAGGATAGCCACAGCCACCGAGTAAGACGGCACAGATGTCCTGGGCCATAAAAGAAAAAGGCCAAAAAAAGGAGTGAAAAGGCAGACAGAAGGGCTACGTAGAGGAAATGAAATAAGACACGCTGAAAGGACGGGAGCTGCAGTAAAGGGCCCGTTGGTTTGGCTGGCAGACACTCAGAGCCATGGCTGAGTACACTCCACCAGAGATAACAACACTGGCTCCCTGGCCCACGGGCTGCGGGCCCAGCCACAGATGAGCCCTGGCCCCTTGGTCTGCCTGGGTCCCGGCCACCGCACTAATGCCCGCAGAATGAGATCTCGACAGGAGCACAGAGGGAGCGGAACGCCAGGCCGCCCCCTCAGATGAAGACTAAATAATCAGGTAATCAGGTTTACAAGGCTGCTGAACGGCAGGGCGCTCCGTGGCTGCTTGATAGCTGCCAGTGCCGTGTTCTAATAGAAGAGGATCGGGATGAAATGGATCAATAGCAATATCCAAATCCCAGGGCGGATTAGAAAGCTAAAACTGTGCTGATGCAAAAAGGGGATTTTTGCCTCGGACTGGCACATTGTTACTCATGATAGACATCATGCCATCAAATTATATGAGATAGTTGGCTCATTTTCATCATCTCTAAACACTATTTACATTATTTTAAATGTTTGCGTTTGCAGTAAATAAATTCACACTCATATACAAACCTGTAAGCATGAATGCATATGCCTATGCTATACATGTGTGTGCAGTTGAATTCACACAGGTTTGTGCACACATGAACACACACACACCCAGCAAGGGGTCCTTCCTATACTGTACATACTTCACTCCATTACATCCTGCAGACTGGCATCCCACAGGCTAAAAAGAAACAGTAAAGGCTATCACACAAACGGTGAAAGGTCTCCACTGAAGCAAAGTCAATAGGCCAATAGCCAATACAATCACAACAACAAAAGAGAATGGCATGCTGAATGCTCAGTGAAATATCACCACCTTTGAGATGTACATAGACTGATTTCGTTAAAAAGTCGACAAGCATTGAGCCAGATAGTGCAAGAAAGAGAAGTGTCTACTGAAGTTGAAAAAATGCACTACAACAGAGATGAGGCTTCTGTCATAGAGATTTGCTACAATAGAATCGTACTATAACTCTTCACAGTCACAGTTCATAGCTGGTTATGATCAAAAACAGAAGAAACACTGCTTGGATTCAGTGGTGCTATAAAATGACTATTGTAAACCGTGGACACAGTGATGTGCTATGTATTACACATTATGCTGCTATTATGTTTCTCTTGTATACTTTAATTGAACATGAACCGTGAGCAAGTATCACAGGACTTTCAGATGAGTAAGTCAGTTTTGTTTGAATACAAATGGTAAGCAGATATGGAACTGTATTGCGCCACGTTGTCAAACACTGGTTGGAGATACTTTAAATATTTGATTTGTCCAAACTGGTGGTATGAATCGAAATGAAATCATGAATATACTTAACCTTAATTCCAATCTTGTTACCCCTGGTTCAACAAGCATAATCTGCTGGGGCAAAATGACACTTTCTGTCTGGTTACACTTGATCAGCTTGTGTGAAACTGAAAGACATTTATTTATCTTATTAATTTGAGCATATAATTGAATGCTGACACCTTCTTGAGGTTTTGTGTATTTTTACTTGTGTGTGTGTGTGCGTGCGTGTATGCTTGTGCGTGTTTGTATGTCTGTGCTTGTGTGTTTTGTGTGTCACATTTTCAGGAAAAGACTGTGCAGACAGTGACTGAGCCACCTCTCCTACGGGAATAAAGCTAATACCAATTCCAGTCCTTGGGTTCTGAGGTTATCCCATTCAATCACTTCTCCTCCCTTCAGCAGACTCATTACTGCACTGCTATGAGACACCGGTACCGTGGCGCGCCCAGCCAGGGGGACCGCGCTGATGCGTTTGGGCTCAGTCTGGAGACAAAAGAAGAATCAAAAAAAAAAAAAAAAGAAAGAAGCCCAGTAGGGGGGGGGGGGATTGTAAATGAGGTGAGCAGTTTAGGCATTTAATGTTTCAAAGTATTCAATATGTGCGTAGGCGGTCACAAAGAAAAAAAAAGGACGAGGAGAAGATGACGCAGTGGAGGGGGCAGCGAGTGACAGTTGTGTTGTGTCATTGGCGCTGCATGCCAAGGGGGAGCCCCTTTCCGTCCTTCCACACTCCTGTGACTTCCCTCCGCCGGCCCCGGCCTAAGGTGATTGACACTTACACAGTGGCCGTGCAGCACACTCCCACAGCCATATCTTAGCTGCTGACAGCGGCACACAAAGGTTTGGACGTGACATGACCCTGGTGAGGATAAAGCAGAGCCCTTTCTCAAGTCTCAGGAGGCTTTGGTTGGACTGTTGCTCTCGATGCAACAAGGTAAGTGGATGATTGTCGGCTTGCGTTCCTGCCAATTGTTGTATTTCATTGTATTGATATGGTCAGCTGCTTTTAAAGTGTACAGCGAGCAGAACATGTGGGCAAAACATTTACATTTTGTATTAATTACATTATACTAAATCCAAGGGAATTCAAATGAACCAGACACTTTCCAAAGCATGCTATAATCAAACTTTGCAAATGTAGTGATCGGACAATTCTGCTGCAACCCTCTCAGTAGTAACATATCTTCAAACTCATGCTTATCCTCTGCTGGAGTCAGGACTTAGAGTTTCAGGCTGAGGAGTCCATTTAATCCCATTGTTAGGAGGTGCTGTTCCAGACCACGCTGAATGGCAGTGGCCCCGGCATTGCCAGTAATGCCAGGTCTTACACTGGGGCTCTAGAAGAGCTTTGTGTGGCAGCTCATCTCGCTCTCCTCTCTACCTGCCTGCTGCCAGGATTCCCAGCACATGAAACGTTGCCTGACACTTCTGCTGATGCATAATTCAGCAAGGAACTAATTAGTCTGGCAGCCATTACAAAGAGATTTCCTCCCCTGCCCCATCGTTGCAGCAGCTCAGTGCACTTTTTCCAACTGAGAACTCACTTCCTCTGGGCACAATAGCGCACAGTGAAAAGCAACCTGTGAAAACTGCCACATCATTCTTCATCAACTCCAGTGTTGAAATTGGATCACTTATCTGTGAATGCAAATTGTCATTGTGTTTACTGTGGCTAAGTACAGTAAAGCACAGCACAGTGCTGTGAATGGTGGCCTACAGCATGTTCACACAGATGACTCCACCTATTGGCTCATTTCTAAATCTTTTATCTTTTTTTCTCCATTCATCTCTGCTCCTCTATCTCTATCCCAGCGGGCCCCGACATTTGCCAAGACTAAGCAAACCATCTCTGATGAACTTTGGGTGCACCTAACCACAACCGTAGATCCTAGAGGAGCATGAATCCCAGAGCCAGTGTCAGAGCAGCCATTTAGCCAACGGATGTCACTGTCTCTATCCAACTCATTTGGAGTCGCATCAGTCATGCTTAAAGCTGCTGTTGGGCCTCATTGAAAGAATGACAACGTCCCTGAGTTCATTGACCATTGAAAATAAAATACTTTAAAAGAAAAGTGGTACACAAAGTATTAAAATTGGTTTGGGTAATACAAATAAATAAATAAAATATAACTTTTGCAAGAGCACAATCTTCAGGAAGTGCTGTCCTAAACGTTTTTAGTTTTTTTTAAATAAGCATCAGCGACGTGCACTTCCGACTAATGGTCCGCTGACGTAGTCAGACTGTCTGTAAAGGTAAATGTAGCACTCGAGATTCACCATGTGGCACTGTGGATGCACAGCAAAGCGCGCTGATTTCTAATGTGTGATTAAGGTAATGCATGGGGGTGCCAAGGAGGATCCAGATTATACCTCGGGGGGGCGGAAACGCAACGCAAGGATTTGCGCTTGATAGATAACAAACGTTCACATGCTCATGAGTTAATATATTTCACAGTAAATGCCTAAATTTTCCTTTTCCCTATTTAATACATGTTTTCTGATATGTGTTCTCTTGAGGTAAACATTGGCCCAACAATGCGCCAATTTAGTAAATCTGTGAAAAGCTTTGTTGTTTAACATATTCTTGTTCTTATAGTGCCTATATTTCTGAATGAAGTACCTGAGTAATAGTATTCTGCTTGACGTTCTCACAGGGTTCAAGGGAACTGCATATTCGGTTCAACCCCACATTGGTGCAGGGCTTCTGAGAACAGTTACTGGGCATGCCTACTTTCATAGTTGAGCAAGAGCGGAGTGGAACAGAAGGTCAGGAAAGCAGAGCTGATGATGAGTGTATGATAATAGTCTCCTAATGCTTGCCGTTTTCTCTGAGAACAGATGGGGAGGCATGAGCATGTGCTTGACTGCGGAGGTTAATTGTTTAGATGCACTAGCGGCAATGGTCTGTTTAGATTACTGTTATCAAAGGGATTGAACACTCCGCGGCCAAGGCCTGGAGGACCTTATATGCCTTTAGGCCCAACTCACTATGGTATCTTCAAATGCTTGGTGTCATTAGGGACTCAGCATGGTACTTTATCCCTGTACCACCAGAGGCACTGGCAATCGTCCCACAAACTGGGTCAAGGTCTTTAGGTAAACAAAACATTGTGTTAAAGTTATGACCCCCATATTGCATTACACAACTGATGTGAGATTGAGAACCCGTCACATCCAATCCCAAACAGAAACTCAGCTAGAAATTATCCAACTTGAGACATTCTTAGACTAAAACTAAGGTTAAAACAATCCTCCATGAACTCAATGTACTGTACAGTAAGTCAGTGTATAATCTGTCTGCTTTGGCATGACACCAGAGCTTCGAGCGAGGGTTTTGGTGAAACTAGACTTGTAATGGTCTTGGCTCCGGAGCCAGACTCATAACTCTGCATGACAGTGTCACATCTTGAACCGCGCGCAGAAACCCAATTAATCTAGGTTATATCCACATAAAGCCCTCCTGCCATCTTCTCTAACGAAGGCAGCCGCTTCTTTATCCTCCCCCTAGCCTGCAGTGCGTTCTCATGACAACAGACTCCCCCTTCCAATACCTCCTACTGGAGTCAGCCATGCGGGATGTTTCAAATACTTACAGTTTCCTCGAGGCTAAAATGAAACAATGTACCTTTGACAGCAGCTCATACTGCGTTAAAGATGTTCCCTTATTTTCATAATGTATTTTGTTGCTTGGACAGAGTGTGAATCCGGATTGTTTGGTACAGTTCAGCAAAGCCCTCTGTTTTTGAGTGGTGTTGAGGATCGTGAGGAGAGTCACACGCAACACTATAAGCACTCCAAACTCCTACTGAAGTGTGTCTCTCAAAGTGAAAGGATTTAAACTCATTTTATTTACTCTCTCTTGCTCTCTCTCTCTCTCTCTCTCTCTCTCTCTCTCTCTCTCTCTCTCTCTCTCTCTCTCTCTCGCTCTCTCTATCCCCTGGCCGGTAGATGAGCATAGTAAACAAAAGGACCTTAAGCTCATTTTGTGTGCTGCATATGTCTGCTGAATGAGATTAGCCAGTGTTTGCCTCTGAGATGGAAATGGGGCTGCGACGCAGGGCTTCTCGGCTGTGTAGGCTGAGCAGACAGGCGCTGCCAGCAGCACATCTTCTGGACAAGGACATAAAACAAAAGGCATTTAAGGAGCATGAGGTCACCGCCTCATCAAAGTGGCTCCCTCACTGGAGACTTCCAAGATACCTTTGAAAGCACGTCAAGTGCAGTAAAACATTTTCGAAATAATTGTGAAATAGTTGGGCTGCCCCTAAATATTAAGTAAAACATGAGCAATTTTGAGGCTTTTTTTTAAAAGCTGAAATCACACACAGAGTGCACACTTCACTCCTTGTCAATGTTTCAGTTGAGAGACTTAGGATATAAGAGGCATTTATTTCAACCCCTCCAAAAAACACTCAGCCTCCATGAACTAGAAGCTTTTAGAAAGAGGCAGCCACTCCATTAAGCATGACCATAGCATCCCTCAAGAGCGTCCAAGGACAGTCCAGTATGTTTCCTCATCACTACCATCTCTTTTGTTTCATGCTCCATCTCTCATGTGTACTGTTTCAACAGTCCTACTGGCTTAACAGGGGACAATTCCGATCTAACTCCGTGAGCGTCCCGAGTTTCACTATGTTGTTGTTTATAATCATTCACAAACGTTGTATACATATTCAGCTTACAAGTGACTAAGCTCATTGACAAGATTTAAAACATATATCTGCCTTAACAACCTGACACAGTCGATTTTTTCCCCACTCAGTATCAAGGACGCCTGTCTTGCATATATAATTCAAGATCACTTCCGCTATCCACCTGTGTGTTCCTGCAGCTGGGCTCCTCCTTAGCCCCACCCTCACGCTCCACCCCTGGCCTTTTCCACATCGCCACCCGCTCCTCTTTGCATCGCCCTGTCAGCTCAATGTAGGATCACACAGGGCTGTCATTGCAAAGGTCTGATCAAAGCACCCTCTACTTCACTGGCTCCAGATGTGCCAAGCCAATAGTCCACGTTCATTGTGCCTTCGCAGTAAAAAAAAAGGCAGACCTCTGAACTGCAGGAGAATATCAACCACACTCATTCATTATGAATTGGCTTTCAACAATTACTAGCAGCCTGCTGGTCTCTGTTCCTTTCATGATAGACGTAGCAGGAGTCACGGGGTTAAGATGAAAAACATCAGCCATGTGTTCTGGGGCAATAGAGGCAGAGTGCAGATGGATATAAGGCCTATATTAAACAATGTACATCTCTTTGATGAACCCTCAATCTTATGTCAGATCATCCTTTCTTTTTGTATTTGAGAAATTGCTCTGCCAAAACCACAACCTAGTTATGTGTAGCCATATTGAATTATATGCATGTCCATATAAGACATATGTAATTGAAATCTCACAGTGTGTGAAATGTTGGATAGGTTTTAAAATAACACTAATAATAATCCCCATGTGCATTTGTGCCTATTAGAGACCTCTCGTTTCCCCCACTAACTGCCTGTGAAGCAATTTGAGTAGGAAAACCTCATCACTGGCCCATATCAAACATATGGAGTCCAGAAAATTATTTGTGCAAATCACACCCTATAAAAAGAAAAACTAATAAAAGGGGCTTAGTGAAGCAAGCTCCATTTTACAGTACATTACACCTTGAGACAGTGACAGAGAGAGAAGAGAAGATAGGGCACAGAGAGAGCCAATGGTGTTGTCGATGGATGTGCCCACCTACCCCCACTTTATCATGTGTCGTCCTACCAAATAGCCCGTGGAGACCGCGTGAAGTCAGCGACCATGATCACACTTCCCCTTCCTTTGTCCAACCCAAGTGCTTCCTTCTGCTCTACCTTTGTGATGCACTGCAGCCCTCATTAAAGCCTTCTACATTAATGCTATCAATAGAAAGGCCTCAATCATTTGTCCTATGGGGGCCTTTCGCAGACACACCCACTATGTTCCGGAATAAATAGAAGTTGTGCATCCTTTTAGAACAAAAAGTACAAAATGTTTCTTTATTTATTTTTTCAAGGATAATTTTCATTAAGGATAATGCTTGAATCTGTTTCTATTCCAAGCCTGTTTTAGCACTGAGTTTGAACGGTGTTCTTTCATCCCATTAAGCTGAGCCACTGATCGATGTTGGTGTAATGTCAGACCATAGATTCATCTAATCTACTGGTCTGGAAAAGTTCTACAAGGGCTCTGAACTGAACTCACCAAATCTCTGGAGCTACAGAATCTTAAGAGTTGCTCACCACCCTCTCAGACAAAACCTTGGAATTATGGAGAAACAAAATGTATGTGCATATGTTTACATGCAAACACACAACTCTCTCTGCGCTGACTTCCATGCCGCAGAGCATTGCACTGTGCTGTAACTAAGACTGGTTGATTAATGGAGGCAAAGGGAAGCTGCCCCAGGAGGAGATAAGAAGCCTGTGTCTTGCGTTAAAACTGCGACCTTCGGAAAAGGACATGGAAATAGACCCATAGCCGTTAGCTCAGCCCTTCTTTTTGGCCCAGCACCAGAATGACTTTGATCATTTACAGCTTCGAGAATCAACACGTTAGGACTTAGTCATGAGAGTTGACACGCCACACATTGACACTTGATGCTGCACTTGTGGATTACATACATTGTTGGGATATCAAAATAGAGTGGGGGTGTGCGCTCTGTTCACCCACGGCACATTATCTGGGAATTTGTCCGTTTGTTGAGATTTCTATTTTCCACTCCCACCATATTTAGACAGCCCACCCTGATTACTCAATAATCTCTCACCCACTTCTTCCTGGATAAACAGCTGCACTAGCTGGCTGATTGATAAGAAGCCACATTATGCGTGTTTAATGTAATTCAGAAGGGCTGGCCGCAGCAGGAGGGCTGGGGCTGGTTCAGAGCCTTATCAATCCACTTTGAAAATTTAAATGAACTCATTTTCTATTACACATTTTAAACTGACTACGGCAGAATGGACCCTATTAAACTTAAAGGGCTGTGACTAATTTTTTCTGTCCTCCAAGATAGAAACTGAGGAGAGAACTTTGTTAGCTTCACAAAGGTTAACTTGGTTTTTACTTTAATGGCAAAAAATAATTGAATCTCTTTATTTCATCAAGGTAATTTCTAAAATAATCCATGAAAGCAGCATGAATATCATGTTTTTTAATACCCCTCTATTGTTCAGCTATCTTGTGAGTTTGCCTTGCACCCAGCGTCTTAACAGCACAGAAACTGAAAGGTCAGCTTGTCTGTTCATCTCAGTCAGCGAAAGAACAGCTGTATGACAATAGCACGTTAAGAGCCTGTGGTTTAACCGTCACACACTCAGCGACAGGATGGAACACGCCATCTTAGCCCTAATGACTGTGAGGTCATCTTGCGTGTGGATGGATCTTCTCAAAGTGCCCAACACCATCATTTGACTGTCTGGTAATACACAGAAAAGTACATTTGAACCCTCCCACAAACGTGTGCATCTATGGCATGATTGTGGTACATTTGTTTTGTTGTATGCATTCCACACATTGACGGTGTAGGGTGGATTTTTAAACAGAGCATACATTTGCAACATCTTGTGAGATAACAAGGGAAAAGGGGAAACAAAGGCATCCAAAACGGGAGGATGAACGATCCCTGCACCCTCAGCTGCCTGGGCCATTCCGCGTGTCCAACAAGACAGGCTGCGGCGCAACGACGTCAACGAGACAGGCGCCGGAGCAAACCATTTACAGCACGAGATTGGCTGATTCGCTCTGGCAGAATTTAATCACCGGCTAAGCAGTCTCTGACCGTAGATATGTTCCTGTTACTTAGTTAAAGACCTTCCTGTGTGTCTCTTGCACCCGGACACACAGACCTCCACAGTGGTATTGAAGCCCTCCACAGACAGCCCCCTCTGGTTTTAATTACTTTGGCCTGCAATGAGGTATACAATGAGATACAGTAGTTCTTGTGTACAACTCACCCTAATGCATAGACAGAGGAATGAGAATGCTTCATAAAAAATAGGCAATTAAATCTGCATATTTACAGAGCAACACCGTTAAGTAAATGTTTAATAGGATATATAGCAGGATGCATTACACATTACACGCTATCCTCCTAATGGCATAAAATGATCATGACAAGAGCATCAATTACTATCATGAGAATTATCTCCATGTGTTGTGTTTTCATTAAAAGAATGATCACACCAATGAGTCTGTAATCAAGTCCAAAGACCTGAGATATGAACCATTTTACACAATTCCAAATGACTTCATTAAGAAAAGGAGCACAACCCTTTCAGGTCACTAATGAAGTCATTACAAGCATTTCCACTGGCAGCCCTGTCTGGGGATGCAGCTATCAGAGTGTGGGCCTCACGTGGCCGACGAGGGAGAAGAGAGAGATGTCGGTGTCTGTGGCCTGGGCCCGTGCTAGAGGAGAAGGGGGGATGAAAGGGGACAGAGGAGTCTGTCAGGAATACCTCCCATCAGCCCCGGGCAAAGCCAACAGCAGCGTTCTCATGTCCCCCTAAGCTGACAGCGCCAGATGATTTCAAACTGTTATACCGTCCCCTCAACCCATGGTTGCTCCTCTCTCGTATTTATCCATTCACACTGAACTGTTCGGCCATGGCTGGGTTCAAGCGTTTTTTACTCGTTGGACGTTTCCTGAGGAAACACAAACATCCTCTTTAGTGCTCTAGTGAGGCTGTGAGGGGCCAATGTGTCTGTTTTTTTAAATTGTGATCATGACGGCATTGACGAGGGTAACAACGGGTCGGGTCTTCAACTCTCAGTTCACTGCCAACGTGAGCGCGTTGCTTGGTAATGACTGGGAGGCCTTTGTTTGTCTGCTGGTTTCCCTACAGAGGCACGGGATGGCTGGATTTGGAATATTAACTGATATCTTGGCACCACTCGGCCATCAATAATTCAAGCCCACTCTGACCTCCAGACAGGCAGAGAAGCCGAATAGATCATGTGGGGATGTAACGTTTGCTAATTAGGCCCCTCACTTTTTCTCTTCTCTCACAGAGAAAGTGCACTGTGTAAGGTTTCCATGAAACCTCATCAAGGAGGCATGAAAAATTGATCACTTAATTGAACCTGGATTTCTGTTTATATTTGCCCAAATCGATATACTTAACCCAAAGGTCTGTAGATAATTGCTTGCAGGTTTTGAAAAATGTGTGTTTTTCCTTCTCATCTTTGTCCTGTAAGATAGTAATCCACCTTCTTTTTTCATCAAAGGTGAGTGAAAGAAAGACCAGGGAGAAGCTAGGTTGTAAAGTGACTATCACAAATAAATAATGTTTATTGGCTTCATATATTTTCCCCTCTGGAATTAATGTTGAAACACAAAAAAGATACGAGCTGATCATGATTCTCAGAACGTCCCCTGATAAAAAGATAAAGAATTGCCAGCAGCACAGTGCGTTTTCAGTTCTGTGCTTTGTTATTCAATTCTTCATAACGGGTACAGCACACGGGACACCTAGTCATATTCTACCTTCAACCGTGCAGGGCTTCGCATCCTATTAAAACATAACCAACAAACATACAGTGCAAGCTGAAGTTTGACTGTGTATGCTTCTGCAAAAACATTGTTGTCTGTTGGCATAATACCAATATAGACGACGCTGTCTCCCTCGTCCCATCATCTCCTGGCTTCCAAAGGCTTTGCAAGCTCTTTCTCCTCAGCAAAACACTGGGTGTATCAGGCTGCGGAGAAAAGGTGAGTAATAGAATGCAGTGGGAGGAGGAGCTGATTACTTCTAATCTTCTCCTTCCTGTTGGGTGTGGGAACACAGTTTCCCAGAGGCCCCCAACGGCCACAACATCTTCAGCTCCATTGCTGTAATCGCCCACAGCAACTACACTGGACTGTCTGACAAACCATGCTCTACCCCTGAGAGACGGCTACACGAACATGCATGCATTCAAATACCCCTCGGCATCAGAGGTGTAGTGTATCCCACAATGTTCAGATGAGACATAACATGAAAATGTTCTGTTACATAGACTGACTACAGCAAATTTGGCATTTGAAATAATATATAGGCAGTAATTGATGTAATGAATTTAGCATGCAAACCCATAAGAGGCATTTTCCATCCTATTATAATTTTGCAACACGAATCCTTGCTTTTGCCCCCGAGGAGTAAGGACTCGGAAGGCTACACGTATTATTTCAGTGCCACAATGAAAACCTTGCTCCGCTGCTGTTGAAAATGCTGTAACAAGCAATGCAGGTCCCTGGGTCCTTCCTCTGTCAGCAATGTTAGTGTTTGTATCACGCAGGAATAAATAACCGTCTCACTAACAACAAATCAGCTCATCAAAATCTAAAGAAAATGTATGTCATTTAGCCGTCTACCAAATATTGAGCGACAGTTTTGACGGCAAAACAAAAGCAATTATGTTTAACAGAGGAAATTCATGAACATGTGAATGTCCTATAAAGTCCTGCCACACAAGCTAGACATGCGGGTGCTTTTGTTTTCTTCTTGTATGTTGCTATTAATCATGATTAGCGAAGGAGTGGGCCAATACCTGCGGCATCTCTCTCGGTTTGAGATGCCTGGGAGGGTGCCGAGGGTCTGACCTGTTTACCGTCTTCACTGCCGCTCTGTCTGCCGAGCCTAACAGAGTTATCCATCTCTCAGCCAGCGACCCTGCTCTCCTAATGATGGCTTCCCCTGAGGTGCTAACTCACAATGGGTACAGGAGGTGCTGGTTTGATCTGCTGCTCCGTTCCGTCTCTCGCCCTCCCACTGGCTCCTATATCTGGAGTCTCCCCGAATAAATAGGAAGGCATGCGAATGTCTTTTGGTTTTCTTGTGTGTGCATGTAATCCAATACTGCTGTAGACAAAGAAATGCAAATTAAAGAGATGTGTTGTTACATCTGAAGGCTGTGTCATAAACCAAATAAACAACAACACAAACAGTTAAAGGTCGTCCCAATATAGAGCTGGAGAGCGGACCCAGGCGATGGCTTTGGACTTTGGAGGGACCTTAAGTCCTTGACATCTCCACGTTGTGCTCCACTGAATTGTCTAGTGATAAATGGTGTGATGATCAGAATAGCATTATATTGATTGGGGTGCCGTCCTATTTTTGTTCTTTGGCTCCCTCCTCCTTAAGTTAAGCGACCTTTAGTAGCAAGAGAATGTGCTTCTTCTGCGCTGCCAAATGTTAATGTTCCACAAAACTTGGCTATGAGGCCGCTTGTGTTGGCTGACAGAGTCCTTTTATATTAGATACGGCTGTTAGGCTGTTAGCACAGAGACTGAAGTGTGAATGGTTAAAAACTCACCAGTCATTGATGCCTTGATTTATTTCCCTTATAGATACAAATCAACAGGACAACCACCGCTCCCGTAATTGCTCTAATGGCCTTTTACTGCACTATTGGCTGCATGGTGAATATACTGTATATAGGCTAATGGATAAATTATCCACAGTAGACAAAACACTGTCAGAGTCTCCCTGTGAAGTGTAATTGAACTGTAATCACAGTTCATTAAAGATTGTAATTATTCCTGATTGCTGCAGTTCAACATTTAGCATGTGGGCTAAGGACACAGATTGGCATTGTCGGAAAATCCGTAGTGTTTTTTTTGTTGAAACACAGAATTATTAGATTCCGAGCTATACTTATCTTTGGAAGCAGGCCTGCACGTTTAAAGCCATGACAATGCACAACAAAAAGGCTAGCCCAGCTTAGGACTTCTTTTCATCAGGTCCTGCCATTCGTACGATGTCTTTTTGTTTTTCATATTTGTGGGACCCACTTGCCAGTTGTCCTATTTAGGTAAGGTTACAAAAGTAACAATCATTACTAACATGTATTTAAACCTATGCCATAAAATATTATATTTGATTTAATGTTGATTTGATTTAGTTTATTTGGGGAAAAAAAGAGAAAGTATAAACACAAAATCTACAGTAAGTAAGGAGTGTTTTGATCACAATCTCCGAACTTCTTGAGGGGAAAACCAAATGAAGGACAAAAGTGTTTTCAAATGAGTTTTTACCCAACTTGTGAATGTGACTTTGTTCTGCTCGCACCAGCTGTTCAAGCCTCAATCGCTCCCCTCATTGTCCCACACATCTGCCCCCCCTGGAGGCAAACATCCACAGACACTTTAAAACCCTCAATTACCTAACACTAAGCAAACACCATGTAGGTCAGCCTGATTGACTCTGTGGGCATCTTGCTGTCATGGGAATTCATGATTCAATCAGATCATTCAGTGATTAATAGTACACAGCACAATCTTTCACATGACAGGGACTGTGATTGAAAAGTATTAGTTTACAGATTGCGTCTGTCTCTATTACTAGACATAATATACATTCATTGGAGTATCCAAAACCGTATTGACGACTCCAAACTATCCGTGATCGAAAATACCACCGTATATGTGTAAGATCACAGCCCAGCTTTCTCTAGACATTCTGCTACCTCAACAGTCCTCCGAAAGAGACCCGCTCCGCCATGTCCTATCTGTGCTGCCCCAGTGCCACATAATTGGTATCCATCTTCAAACGCGCGCCTTTGGGGAGCGGAGGACAAAGAAGGAGCGAGCCGTCTTCAGTCGACCAGGGGTGGCTGGATCCCTTGATCAAACCCTCCGTTAACCTCAAGGAGAGGTTAGAGAGGATGACCACTGGGGGTGTCCGTGATGGGCTTTTGACCGCTCCCTTTGGAAGGCGCTTGTTATGGGATACGGGCCAGGAAAGTGCAATCTATTCTAAAGGCACATCCCTCACAGGCTCTGCCGGGGAGTGATGACCCGATTTAAGAGCTGCCCTCTCCGCTGTTTTTCAACCTGGTTTGTGTGCGTGTTTTCCTTAACCCAATTTAGCCCTAACGGTGTAAGACACAGGGAGGCTAATGACCAGCCTGAGCCGCAGGCGAAAAGGAACATGATGTGGCCAACATATTCACTGGCACAAACATCCAACAAGGTTTGGAATCTCACATGCCACTGGTTACAACAGTGCAGTATGCATAGAATACATGTATTTAGCACAGTATCTGTTTATATTTCTCATCTACATAGGCAGAGACAATGAGAGTCTAAGCCTCAAATTGCTGTTATTGATTCCCACTGCAAAGACAACCCCCATTTTCCATCAGGTCATTCAGCTAAGAAACAGAGAACACAGAGAGGATTTGTAATCTTTGTGTAGAATAATGGTCTTCCAATTTCCCTGTTGGGGAGTGACCATATTTGCCACCCTAAAGTATCAAACCATTTGTAGAATATTGTGCTACATTGAGCTTCTTTGGGGGAAAATGACAAAGGGAACTGACTATTCGTCATCTAAATCTATTATAAATGATCAATTCCCCAGGTCACTGCATCTGTGAAAAAGATGGTGAAACACAAAATGGTTCTGTGAAGTGCAGAAAAATGACTCCTATGTGCCTTAGCTATGCAGTATGAAAAACTCCAATGTCAATGTGTGCAAAGAATCCTGTGCAATATGTACTTAATGCATAGCTTCCCACTAGGGGTCACTGGTGTTATATTCTGTGAAGAGGACACTGTGGAGCATACAAACAAGTATTTGATCACCACATTTTTTTCATGTTGTTTTCTGCCTTCTTGCAAAGCAACATATTGAATTGGCTGGTATAGAGAAAATCTCCTGTAAACCATCTTGCCAAGCCAACCCAACATGACTGTCTCTCTCAAGAAGTAATGCTGCCCTCTGCTCTGCAAAGATAGCTTTAGGAAGTATTAAATTGAGTTAGATAGGCCAAGATTGAAAGGACTACTTTATGGTGGACTTCAGAACCTGACATCTCTTGGAAAGAATGGAAACAGATTATGAGGCTGGCACTTCAGACGGTCTGGGATGGACAGGACCCTGTAAGATCAGACTCCTGCCTCCCCCACACATACCAGGGGAGAAATTCTGCCAGAAATAGGTCTTGGCTTCAAACCCTGCAGACACAGCCGCCTCATTGACCAGAGGGCAGACAAAGATCCATTTAGATCGAATGTCAATCATGCCAACTTACTGTTGTGCGGATGCAGTATTGGAAACAGTTGAGAACGTTACATTATGGATATTGTAACGGTGTGCTGTTGAAGCTAGATTTATTGTATGCTTTTTCATGTGCCTTGTATTTCTCTCAGTGACTTTGTTCTCTCCTACAGACACTGTGCTGGTAAAGTAGGGGATCTTATATGGGCTCATTGGGCGCAGTGGTGAGGAAGGCATTGCTACTGCTCCCAGACACTACGCAAGACAGGCTGCCTCCCTGTTGATAAAGTGAGCCATTTTGCACACAGGCAAGATTACTCTCAAGGACAGAGATTAAAGCGGGCTCTGTGTGAGCTGAAATGAGGCTTCTTTGATGAAACACACACAGCGATGCACACAAATATGCATGCTACACACACATACGCATAGCAGAGGGTGTTTGTATTTATTTCTGTGATGGAGTGAGGAGTAGGCAATTTGGTTATACCCATCGGCATGCTCCATAGCACGCGGTGCTAAATAGGATCTTATTTCCTCTAATGGTTTGTAGAAGTGTCTATTTCTTATTGTACTTATTTTGGATGAAGGGATGGGGATTTCTTCCGGAGGGATGTACTCAGGTAGTGCACCTTAATGTTGTGATTGCAATTGCTTTATGAGTCCTCTGGTGTAATCCCTAGAGAAGCCGGTGATTTTTTCACAAACAAATGATTTCTCATTACAGTGAATACGTTGTTTGTGTGTGGTTGTGCATGAGTGCGTTTGTATATTTGTATAATTCTGCAACATGTGTTATAGACCCTTCAAGATATAAATACGTTCTAACAATAGACTGAAGTTACTGCATATAATTACAGGAGGCCAAGGCTAGTGCACTAAACTGTTACTAAATTACATGACTACTGAATATAGTCATTAAAATCATGAAGTAATTAAAGATATGTAAATGCAGTGGATTAGAATAATGTGAAAGCCAAGTTCACCGAATACAATGTCCAAGTTGTGAAAACAAACATTTCTCCAGCATTCCATTTATGAAGTGTGAACGCGACATGCATAGCATGCATAACTGTAAGTTACACATTTTGTCAGTTACCCTTGCCTGCATTTGTATTCTTGAAGAGGCAATTCCAATGAACTAAATCCCCTTCAAGAAGAGGTGAACAATTAGACCCTGTTGTAAGACTTGCCAAACTACCCTCTCTTTTTGGCGGGTACCTATCAGAGCAGAAAGCCGTAATTAATTTACGGCTGGCTGATGTTGTACGCAGGCACATTGAGTCAATGTTGTGTGTTGCTGAATATGTAAACACCCAACAAACAGAACATTTTCATGCAAAAGGAGTAAACTGAACGCAACGGCCACAGAACAGAGCTCCCAGAGAATTACAGGCGAGTTGTACCCCTTATGCCGTGGGGGGATTAACTGGCACCACTTTCACACAGCAGCAAAGGATTGCTGTTCAAAGCAGCTTTTATATAATTAGGAATTTACTAGCCAGAGAAACTGCTCATATTAGTCAGACTTGATCAACTTAAATTGTAACATAAACAAACAATCAAAATGTCAAAAGCGGGGATAGAAAACACATTTTGTCCATCTATCTCACTGCTACTGGTGCAGTCTGTTATTAAAAGTCAATGACGTCCCTTGTGTAATGTGATATTACTCGGCAGACTAATTATAGTGGTTGTGGAGCGGCTGGCTGCCAGTGGAGCCATTGAGAGGAGGACACATCTGGATGGGATCAGACATATTGCTGATAATGAGACGGAAGGAAAAAAAAGTGGTGGGGGAAAAAAAGCAAGATGTCTGGGTGGCTTTTGGTAAATCGATTGTGCCAACAGTCTATTTGAGATGCTCATTATACTATGGAGGTACACTTGCTTCATCAGAGGAAGGTTTGAGTGAAGACTCAACCTGGATCTTGTGGTCCTGATGCAAAAATGTACCTGGAGACCAACATTGGTCAGTTCCATGTTCTCTAATATAAGAAAAAATCTAAATATGGATACATCAGACAGTCAAATTATGTTTCTTTGAGGGGAGAATGTAGTTATCATCCTCGGCAATCACACAACTTTATTATCAGGTCCTCTTTAGCTCGGCAGATGGGCTTGCTATTTACATAATTGTTCTTGCTTAAGGAAGTGTTTGAACAGCTTTTTTAAATGAAAAACTGTATGATAATTGTTTCAAAATGGCATCACCATGTTAGGTTACGCAGGATCTAAGAAGATTTAGAAAATCTCTATTGGGAATGTGAATGTTCTGATCTTAATATATTGGAAGCCTTTAAGCGTTTATTTAATTTGATGCTAAAATAATCAATGAAAAGGTATTTCGGAAGTATGATGGCTATGGGAATAAACAATCAGAATAATAATTTATGTCTAAATGTCTCTATGGAAAAGTTGTTAAGTATTTTCCGGGTAAAACTACAAAAACAAAAAGAAACTTTAGGGCGTTTAGTAATGCTAAGTGGATACCTCTTAATTTGCCAAAGGGTTGAGATGTTGTTGAATATAAAAATATTAATATGGTAACATGTATCAACAAAGTTAAGTCCGTTAGCAATAATTAGAATCGGAAGTGAACTTTAGTCACTCCCTCTGTTCCTGCACTGCGTGTCATTTAACAAGATACTGTGAATATGTATAAGGACAATGCACTAATAACGTGCATGAGGAAATACAAGGTTTCTCAGTGTGGAAAAGTGTATTCTGGACAGAAAGCCCGGTGTGTTTCTAAGTGTCCTGGCAGGCAAGATGAGGTGATGCTAGAAAAGATTTCCAAAGAGGGATTCACTACAAGGGGCTGCAACAGAAAGCTTGCTCAAGGCACTAAGGTCACCTAGAGAGGGTTCTGGAAGGAAGTACATTTACTGCACTGCAGTGTCACAAAGATGGATGTGGTTCATTTACTATTCCGTCAGCTCCATTTAAGATTCTATATCGCAGAGCATACCTTTCCAGTCACATTAGAATTAGGGGAGCTCGACTGGAGAACGGTCAGGTGATTTAAAAAGCTGCCTTGTCGCATAGAGAACAGTCAAAAATAATCTACGTTTAAAAAAAATCCCACATACATAAAATGTCTATTCTGTAAGAGCTTTGTGTCTAATAAGTCTCACACAAAGGCTCATAATATGTGTTGTTGTGCTTCTGTTTCTTTGAATGAATGTATTAATCAACCATCCAGAGTATGATTAATTGCCTCTGCGACGTACATATTGAGAAATTGGAATTACAGTAGTGTTGAATGTTGACAACTTGTGTGCGCCAGCACTGCAGCCCATTACGTTACATTAGTGGCACAAAACTTGTTGGCCGTCAAGTCCCCACACATTGCTTAAGATTGAAATTAAGTTTTGTTTTTATTAGTGCTAGATTTTTAGGATGTTCTTTGGTGTGGTTACTGTAATGGGGAAACAGAATATGATAGTGTTACTTCATTTGCATTTTTCATATACTTTCAGAAAATAAATAAGCGTTGAATAATCCTACCAACATTATCAAAACAATCATTATTATTGTTTGAAAATGAAGTATGCCTGCTTTGTATTAACAAAAAATGCCTTCAAAAATATTTGTATATTTGTCTGTCTCCGACAGTGAAAATCTGTAAATTGTAACACCAATCTTGCTGCTGTATGGTGCTGTTGAAGCCGCCCTATACAGTAGGAACCTTTAAGAACAGGAGATAAGATCCATTGAGGAAGGTTTTATCAACCCCCATCCAGCAGGACCTTGAAACTGTGCCGTGTCTCTCAAACAGTTTTGGGCGGGCTGTCTTTCAATCAAAAGAAACTCAATCCGCATTCACGTCTTGGTGTGCATCTTTGGAATAACCAAAGCTCCCAGAGGACATGCAGAGGTCAGAGCAAAGCCCAAGCACAGGCGGGGAAAATAAAAGCTATGGAAATGCACCCCAGTTCTGAGGATGAGCTACAATGTCCACATGGAATTCTACCAAGGGTGCTATAGTCACCCTATTCTATATCAAAACCTTCAACAGACCAACCAACTCCCCCTTCATCAAATCCTAGCTACTGAAACAAACCACTCTTTCTTAAACTACATGAAACTGTAGATGATTAGAATTGTTGCTAATCACTCAAGAAGAGTGTTTGCTGAGATCAATATCTTGTTTGTTTTATTTCAAACCCACCGTCAAATACGAACACCAATTTTTTTTTATTTGTATGCCAGGATGTTTCTGTAATATAATTATGCATGCAGCACATACCCCTATGTATTCATCTAGATGATGTTAAAATACTCAATTAAAAGGCACTAAACCCATAGAACGTGTTGATTACTGAACAACACCATAGCACTCCTGCTTTTTCACCTCTGGCAGACTGCTATTACTTTCTTGCAACCTTGCAGCTACTGTTTGATGACATTAAGATCCCAGTGAGGCAAACACTTGCCGCCTCATATTTTCATAAAGGTCAAGCAACCATGGCTCCTGCTAGCTCGAGCATTTAAGAAATCCCCCTGTCACATCACAAAAGACAGGAAAGGTAGGAAGAAAGAAAAAGAAAATGGGAGGGGGGGACATACCATGAAGACAAGACACAGAAACCTTTATCTTCATCTCCATTTGATAATGCCACTGATGACTCAGCCTTTAATGGTGGGGCACTTTGTTTTTTCTTCTTCTTCTTAGGTGCGTTACTGGGGTGTTAACACTGTGACATCTAGTGGTGGCCAGCCAATGGACACGTGTGGTCAGGCTGATACAACAGTCTGTGTGCATTTTCTATACTTTAAAAAGCTGTTTTGATTCAAATGTCGTGCTGCTAATGAACTATCCCCTCTATATCTTATGCGTCTGTGCATTTTCTGTAATGTTATAAATGGCTAAAATAGTGTTATCTTCTTGTTTAGCCACTTGTTTTGTCTGATGACCATGTCAGACGGTCTGAGGCTAGTTCATTTGTCTTGGTGCAGGTAAATTGGCTGTGTAGCGAGGGTAACTTGTGTTGTCTTCAAATGACCCTCAAATTAGGCAATCTCTGAACATATTCAGGGGAAAATTGCTGTCTGCACACTTCAATTTGATGAAGCCCATAGCGTACAATGCCTTGATCATTAGGTAATTAGGCGGCCCATAAGTTTTTTTTTATGGCTGTACAGTTGTGTTTTTATGAGCTTAGTGAACATTGGTCTTTCTCCCAACACGCAAACGGACCTCACCTAAACGTAACCACTAATCCTAACATGGCAGTGGAGGATGAAAAATAGGCAGGATCCTCTAGGGATGATTTTTATTAGAGTGCCATCATTATTCTCAATTCTTTATAGGGCTTAAAGGATGCCAGCTCCCAAAGGATAGTCTTGTGGAGATATTTTGTTTTAATCACGAAGGCTTACCGTTAAAATTTATGAGGGAAGGAAAGACGAATAATTAACATTTAAATGCACTGGTGGGCTTGTGCTGTCGCTTCATGTGCTTCACTGGCCTTTTCTCAGATTTACAGCGGCATTGTCTGGGCTAGAATGACAACGATGTTTACCCCTTGAGTGCTAGGCCTGTCTGATTGGTTTAAAGGTCATTGTCAACCATAATTTAACCTCAATTTCAGTATACCTACACACCTTGCGCTTTACATGATGTGCCTGCATAGTGAACGGAAAGAGCACATTTTGTTAGAGGGTTTGTTGACAGAGAGTGTCATAAACAAACCTATCTGTCTGAAAAGCACTATTGATTTTATAAACACACCGTGAGTTGACCTGTCACTGTAATCACCTTCTTGGCTATGTAAACTCTGTGGACGCTCACGGTGAGACTTGGGATGCTAAATGTGAAAACAGGAGGTCACCCCCAGTTAGTCCCACTGTGGAGTTCAGAGGCACTGCTTGCTATAACCAACACGTTTTGCTTAGCTAACCCTAACCCTAACCCCCCCCCCCCCCCCCAGAGCTGCATAGAGCACACATATTCCTGTTTGTTTTATTACAAAATAAATCGATACAAAAAGAAAAAAAAAGAAAAAATAGGGGAAACTAAATAGGAAGCATTTCATCTTGACTGGTTGACAATTCATATATTTGCATATTTCCAAACAATCTATCCGCTAGGATGTGCGACTGTGACTTTCTCACAGTTCTCTCACAAAAAAAAATCCTTATCCTTCCCTCTTGAACTAATTAAGTTGTTGTTTCAGCGACAACTTTCATAATTAATGTCCTGAAATATAACAGAAGAAGATGGAGACAATTACAGCGATGTTGGTCTCACCTCTAACTCTGTCAGCAGAGAGGGCCCCCAGGCAGGGGGGGGGGGGGTAACATAAGGTTGATGGGTCTCGTACCGCCACAAAGTCTTCCAGTGCCCAGTGGAGCGAGCCCAAGACAGCAGGCTCACATCTGGGTATATCTCCCCATTATAATACTTGAGGGCAAGATGACATACAGTAAGTGTTCAAACAAAAGTGAAACATTTAAATCTTATTCATCCAGTTTTTTTAATAGACTTACTAATTCGACTTTTGCTAGACGAGGCAAACGAGAGAAAGAAACTCCGGAGTAGCAAATTAGCAGCTGAGGCAGAACAGCAATGGTGGAGAACACAATGTGTGTCTTGTGGAAGTAGGATGTACAAAAAAAAATCTACCAAACTGCTGAAGGATCTGTGGCAAGGAAGTGTGCCACAAAAGCTTTGTCAGATGTAGCAAAAAGTAGTGGCCAGTGGCTCGGGCTAAAAAGTAAGGATCCAGAAAGTAAATATCATTGAAAAAACCAAAGAAATCGTGTTTCATCTCAGGACAATAGTATAAAGGTAAGCCTTATTGTGGAGCAATTTTTGCCAAGCTTGTAGGCATTGTATAAGGAAAGATGTTGTTTTCAGGTATAAAGGTGTGTTTTAATACAGAGCAGGCTTAATTTAGTCCCCTATGTGACCGGATACAGAGATGGAGGTGGAAGTGGCTTTGAGATGTCAAAGCTCACCATTGATCCTGCTTGGGATGTCGTGTTCTCAATTTGACAAAACTTCCACAAAGGAAAAGTTCCCACAAATGCATTTTAAAATATTGCATACTAAAGTGCTCATTTTGGATTATGTAACAATGGATACTGCAACACCGTATCCTAACCGTGATATTGCACCGTATAGGAACAATGCTCAGTAGTGACCTTCACAGGTTTGTGAGTTGTTAGTTGGTAAGATACGGGCAAAATGCTTTTCAAAGCTAAAAGCTGCTACTGACAAAATGCTTTACAACCCAACAAACCCATAAGTTAGACTCATTGAGGACACCACAGCCTATAATGACAGAAAAGACATTTGAAATGGAAGGTGTGATTTGTGTGTCTTCAATAGAAACATTGCGTGGGTAATGTAAAATTGGTTGGGATAAGGGAGAACAAAGAGAGAGAGCGGTTTGATTGAGAATGCTGTTTCGGAGAGGCCAGGTGAGGTGATGGTGTGGAGGAGGTGTTGTATTTTCAGAGGGTGACCTCCTGAGGCGAGAGATGTGCTGTAAGGGAACATGAGGCTTTCCAGAGACTAGCAACCGAGCATCACAGCAGCAACAGCAGAAACCACCACATGGGCAGCCGCAGAGTGAGACCTTCCCCCCTCCCTGACAATCAAAACCGACACCTGCAGATAGCAAGGTATTCCTGCTTAGCGGACCCACCAAGAGCAGTGTGTATGGAGGGAAGGTGGAAGCAAGGCAGACAGAGAAGTCTATCTCAGTAAAGAGAGATGCTATCCACAGGGCTGTAGGATGAGCGTGAGTTTATGTAGAACACAATGAGACCACAGAAAAAGAGACAGAGAGAGAGAGAGAGAGCGAGAGAGAGAGAGAGAGAGAGAGAGCGAGAGAGAGATGTGAGATGTTGAGGGAATGTTCCACCTCAGAGAAGGGTGCCAAGAGACTTACCGCAGGATCGGTTGTTGCTATGCCAACTTCAGAAGAATGCTCATTTACCAACTTTCATCTGCTGTCTTCTGTCAGAGACAATAACTATATAATAATAACACCAAACTGCTGGATCTCACAGTCCATTAAAGCCCTCTTTCATTTTATCGAAAGATAGGCATCGCATAAATATGGAATCACATGGGTTTGCTAAAAATGGACAATGTGTTGATTAAAAAGAAAAATAGGGAAATTTAAGAAATTTGCCAATATTTGGAATTAACATATTTTGGTATTGTACATTGTACGTTATATCGTTCAGCGTTGCATATTGTTTGCTCATGACAGAACACTCCTCTGATTAAAGTGGAGACATTACATGAATTGAAAGACAGAAGAGAAATTAAATAGTATTTTTATCCATGTAGGTTAGGGGCCATCTGTTCACAATGTTAGTCATGTACCACCGGAGAGTGGCAGGCACAGAGAGAGAGAGAGAGTGGAGAGAGAGAGAGAGAGAGAGAGAGAGAGAGAGAGAGAGAGAGAGAGAGAGAGAAAGAGAGAGGGGGTGGCTGCAATTAAAAAAACACAGAGATGATTTGGTTACAGTTCGAAAACCATTGCATCAGTGTCTCTAGGATTGCACAATCCACACTGCTGCTCTCACAGTATTGGATGGAATGGAAGGTCCCCCCCAAAAAATAAATACAAATTTAGAGATACTTTACAACAGCACTAGAGTACATGTCTCTTGACTGGGCCCTTGTGGCAAAGATGGGGATCATCAAATTACACTTCCTTTTTTATTATAGCAAGATCTTCTCAAACAGCTGCACTAGAGGTAATTGTAGGCAGTAGAGCAGCATATCGTAAACAAAGGCTTAAATCAAATTAGCATATGGTTAATTGCTTTATATAAATTATACATGTTTTGCCAACACAAATGATGTTCTCTGTATTGAAAGGGGACAGTCTAACCTTCAGAGGCCATTGTTCTGATGCTTCTTATGCTCCATTTAAGTGGCTATGTAGCCTAAAGGCAGTATAAGCACATGGTGTATAATGTGAAACATGGCTCACAAATCCCCTTCTCCTTGATCATTTGATGTAGGTCAGGGCAAGAGCTCCAAACTACCGACACAAGAAAGGCACTTTTTATAGATATAGATAAATATATTGATATAAAAGAACATCCTCCCTGTTTTTACCCCTTTTTTTTTCTCTCCTTCCCATGTTTTCCATCTAAAAACGCTAGACATTCTGCAACATAAGCAGATTCTGGTAAAGGGATCTCGGCGATGTCCCTGTGGTCTGCAGAATCACACAGCTCCCAACGGTTGTTCTATGTGAGGGGTTTACTTCAGACAATCACAGTGCCTATAGGTCTCAGCCGTGAGCTCACAAAGTCCTGAGTGGGCCATATAGACACTTTATCCCCCTTTCAGTCGACCAGCTCCTCTACGCTGGGCTCATTTGATTGTCCAAGGGTGATTTCCTGAGGGTGGTGATGTCAGAGTTTCATTGGTCATTTACCCAGTAAGACCATCTGGAGCTGAGTGATTAGTGCACTGTAACCTCGGTGAAAATCTGGCCAGTTTGGTCTATTAGGGCCTCACGGGATGTGTTCTCCAGTATGATGAGCAAAGTGCCAGCTGAGCCTTCCCAAGACCATCATCAATAACTGACAAACAAACACAAGTTGTTACAAAGTTAAATGAGACAGCACCTTCATCAATACACCGGCATAGGCTAAAAAGCTATGAAGAATATGCTTTTTTTTTTGGTTGCTAGAACCACTGTGTGAGGGATTTATAATATAAATGTGGTGCTCACGTTGTAATTGTAATTGTTTATACTGTATATGTATGTAAAACTTAAAACGATAGTTTGCTACATGACCGGGTTTTTAGGCGTTAAGGTAGAACTGATATCAAACAAGAAGTTATTGCGGGCCAAACTCAGAACAGTGTTATACGAGCATCAACACAGGAGAGCCTACTTTATAAATGCCCCCCCCCAAAAAAATAACAACAGATAACAAAAATACAAGAGCCAATGCCAGCCTCTATAAAATACCTTAACACGTTCACTTTATTGTGTGCCCTGGCATAAAAACAGACTGTGATTTAAAAGGGGCATTAATCATAGTTAGATGTTCTCCAGTAGAGCCTGGGTAAGGCTGTCCCTGCCCATACTGTGCCCATACACTGAAGCTTCAGGGAGCTCCTCCTTTCTGTTTCACCTTGATTTTTCTTATACTTTCATATACACTTCTTTCTCTTCAGCCCATGCTTCGTGAAGCAAAACAAACACTAAGGTTACAGTTCAATATGTCCACACTGAAAGACACATTATTCTGAATATGTTGATTGTATTGTATTGTATACGTTATTTTTGACAGAGTACATGCCATTGCATTAGTTGTGTGTTATTGTCTATCATGCTCAGGTTACACTGTTTATTATAAACAAACCACAAACCCAAGTGGAAACTTTTGCAGACAAAATAACCTTCCAGCTACACATTTCCATATCTACATGAGGAATGGATAAGACTACATTTAAACTGTTGCAATTGGCAGCAGCAGCAAAGATTACATCGCCATACGAGCCATTCTTGCTGTTAACAGCACTTCATCTATTTCATCTGGGCAGATTTATACAGCGCATTACAATACTACGGTGGACAGACAAAATCGATCTGTCTGTGAGCCATAATGTCCAAATGGACACAGAAGCTTGTGCTTGTTGTGTGCAATAGTGTTGTAAAATTGTATGAGTATTGCATTTGTGGGTAAGAGGGTATGATCTTGCATTCTTTGATGGTCTATCACTACAGCTACCTTTTAATCTCAGCATTGCAGAATAATTTGTGGGAGAAATCGTGCAAGGAATTTAAAAAAAATTACTTCAGACAAAGTGTTGAAAGCACAGAGTTATTTTGAAAACTGCACCCCCATAATAAGATTAATTGAGTAGTTCTAGAAAATGATGGACACGTTTAACTGGGCTGCAAATTAATTACTTTGTGTATTTGATGAATATTAGTGTGAGAAACTCTGTGTGAGGCATGCCAAGCTATTATCCCACTGATATTAGAAAACGTATTCACATTATTTATATTTATATTATTATCACTTGCATTATTAGGTTCTCTATCAAAACAAACCACCCATTCTCATTACATCTTGCCGATTTCCATTTGCATAACGACTCTGAGTCAATATATATGACATTTTGTGCAACAGTAATAACGAATGCCAGTCCTGCACTAATGATGGATGCTGTTCTAAATGACACTTGTAATACATATGGCAATCGCTGCTGTTGTGTAATTTCAAATGCCACCTGATAACAGAAGCGGTTATCAACAAAGAATTGTAACCCATGACCGATAGGACCACTCTAGCACTTACAATAATAATTAATGTGACATATCATAGTGAGGTAATTATTCAAATATAGACTCAATCACGTATTTCATATTTATCAGATTGACCTCTAGATTGTTTGTGTGAATAATACGTTTACAGTGTATTGCAGATCCATTATATAGAAAAGAGTATTTATCTGAGAAATTATATTTGAACTGTAATCACAAGACTACTCAATATGCAACAGTTTAATAACAAACTAGCTTAACACTAATACTGTTTCCTGGCAACAAACAGTAGAGATAATTCTGTATAATTGGATATACATTCTTTGAACAGCCACAATAGAAAACCATAAAGTAATGTTTTCTCTATACAGAAGTCTATAAGAAAGACTTGTTTTAACCAACAAGACGTAGTTCCTGATTCTCAGCAAAAAGAGAACAACATTGAGTGAAAGCAGTTACCAAAACTATAGAATCAGCTGGATTAGAGGGACACTTTTGAATATTTTTGGCAAACCCAAATTGTAATAGACAATATTTTCCACTGATCATCAGATATTTTCTGAAGCATCACTTGAAGTTGTGCCCTTTTTGTGATTAATTCGAGTCCAAGCATTGCCATGCAGGTTAGAAGTGGCCAATTGGTTTTCTCGTTCGGTGAGTGTTTGGAACAGGCCTGATTTATCAAGAACTCATTGCCATTCATGAGTGTGTTGTTCACAGAAGTGACGAGGCATAACAATGGCTGCAATTAAGTTACTGTGTTTTCTGTAATCAAACTGGATACACACTGCCTTTTCACTTGAATGTAAAGGACCTGTTGACAGGACACATTGACTGGAGTAGGATTTAATTATAAGATAGTCTGTAAGAGGAGAGGACATGAGACACCATAGACAGACATAGAACTACTCTGCTCTATGTTTGTGTGTCCCACACACTGTAGACCAATTTTACTGACAGCTCACTTTCATAGTGGGCCCATGGAAATAGAGGGAAATTTGTTTTTGTTTTCCAAAATAAAACAGAAAGAACAAGTAGTTTTGAAAAGCTCTGTAAGCAAGTCTGGTGTCACCAGTTAAAGGGTGCTTTTAAAAAAAAAAATCGAGACTTCTTTAAACACACTTTTTAAAAACATTTTCAGTTGACGATGTGTGCTATATGTCACGGCCTGGCTATTTGAGGATCTGCTGCCTGTTAGCTGGTTTAGTTTTCCTTGCATTTTATTGGTAACTGGTTTGCCCTTGGTTTGTACTTAAGCCCTGCCTTAGTTTAAGTTCCTTTTCTTGGCATTGTGTGATTTGTGTTACTGGCTTCTGTTTCTCCTCCTGTACTTGATGAAATTAAACTTCTTCATGCTTCTCTGCATCTGAGTCTGACTCCTTTGTGAACCTGCTGGGCTTAAATACAAACCAAGGGCAAACCAATAACCAATAAAATGCAAAGAAAACAAAACCAGATAACGGCAGGCAGGAGCAAGTGAAAACAGTCATTTATCTAATTAGGCCCTCAATTGTCCAGGTCCTCAGATGGCCAGGCCTTGACACTATAAGATGCTAATACAAATAATGAATATTAAAGATATTGATTTAGCCACTTTTCAGTACTTTTGCTGTATGGTACCAAAAGTACGGAGGGCAAGAAAAACTGGAATGTGCATTAACTGTTCAAACATTCTATAGAAAATTCCTATTTACTCAAATATCAAAGTTTTTTTTTTATTAATAAATCATCTCAACACAGTGATTCAATTTCCACTAAGAGCCCTTAGTTACATCAGCCGGCCCTATACATAACCCGTAATTAACACAGACTCCAAAGAAGAGAACAAGAACTTTTTATTTTTTACATTACACAGGCGATTCCAATTCCCACAACCGAAATGATTCAACTTGTTTTGTGATCACTGATTTTCTGCACATCAAAGCATTTTAATATGTTAACCCTGTCTATTAGCTGTATGTCCAGAGAAATATTACTGCAAAGGTCAGTGCCTGCAGAAAAGGGAAAATGAAAAAAAAGGTGAAATAGCAGCGTTGATAGTTGCAGGCTGACAAGGCCTGCTGGTTTGCCATTTAAAAGCCAATGAGGTTGGCTGGGTAATCCCTGGGAAAGCTGGCGTCTGATCCCTCGGCTGCAGCCACTATTGATTCGCTGTTTTATTGTTCTTTGATTTCCATTTTGGTTATTTAACAAGGGGATGATGGATTGTTGACCTTTAGCGGTTGTTCTGCCATTTCCCTGACTGACTTCTATGTGGCCATCCTAGCTGACCAGTCATAGTAGTGTACCCTGCATAGGCCTCCACTTCAACTTCAACAAAGTTAGCGTTTCTAGCAAAATTGAGAACACTTCAAGTTTTCTTCGAAAGAAACATTTCTGTACATATAAACTTCTCCACCAAGAGCCAGCACAGGGGTACCATTTAAAAAGTTTTGTTTCTGACATGTTTTGGAGGAAAATCTATTGTCTGGGCAACACAATATATATTTTTTATATATACAGTATCTATAATATACAGTCTGTAAGTATATAATGAGCAGAGAGTGAAAAATGACAAAAGAACACAGGCATGAAAGCAGTAATACAATAAAGTTGATTACAGCCATTTTCTGCACCAGTAGCCTCCCCTATGAGTGTGGGCCCAAGGGTTCAGACTTTAATCCATTGGATTGCAGGAGCTTGATGGAGGAGATTAGAGAGACAACGGGTGCGTCTTCTTTTTGTTTCTCCCACATGTTTGATATTCCTGTCTTGCTTTATTGGCGCTCCTTGTGGTGTCAGCAAAATTGCTTTGTTCTAATTTCAAACAGTTAAAGGGAGAAAAATGCTTGACCTGAAAGCAGCGGAAAACAGCCACAGTGGAAAATTGCAAAACAATACCATATTAAAGGTAGAACTTGATGTATTGGTTTACCTACAAATAGCATCAAACTTACGAAGAACAGATATAATTACATGCATTTGCATAAATGGACAGATGGAATTGAATAATAAGAATGAGGTATTGTAAATGTTGGAAAATATGTATTTGCTATTCATTTGAACACCGCTTTACTGTTGACACAAGATTATCATTTTATGTCATACAGTTGGCAGGATAATATAAAGAAAAAGTATCAAGGTCTCATGTATTTAGTGCTGGCTGATGTGATGACTTTCCTTCAAAGCTCAAAGGCATCTTTCATATGCCGGTTCAAAGCTCAGTCGTACAGAGAGTGCATAAAGAGGAAATGTCACATGTATTAACCATAGACCTTTGGAATTGGATAACATAGTCAAAGGTGAGTTAAGATTGGCTATGGATTGCCTCAGTCAATAATGAATGAGATCAAATCTGACTGTTCACTTGCTTAACAGAACGTACAGTCCGTAGACACATCTGAAAATCTTTTTGGTTAGTAAAGGGGAGCAAAAAGAAAAATGACATAACTTTGCTTTCTTTGCTTTTCTTTTTTCTATGCACATGAATACTTTTTACTACCACCATTTTGCCTCCATAGGGCTCGTTGCCTTGAATAAGCCTCACTGTGGAAAGGTAGAGGCCTTTGGCTTCAGTGGCATCAAGCCCACGCTTGCGTAATACCAATTGACACCTGATGCAACCATTATGCCATCCTGGTGATGTGATGTCTGTTGAAAATGTGAGGCTGTCCATTAATGACTAACAGCCAAGCCTGTCATCAGTGAAACTGTCATCTGATGCAATCCGTTTTTTAAGATCCATGCAAATTGATTAAACCAAAAAAAAAAAGATGGCCCCCATTTACATTCTTTAAAACAGGCAAATTTGTATGGCTAATCCCAACGTTCCAGCAGAGGTGCAAGCCTTGGCATTCCCTTTTTAAAAAGCACCAGTGGGGTGTGCTCTGTCACGTTTGATTACAGCCTTGGCGGGAAAAGAGCAACAACATAATAACCTTATCAGTAACAGATGATTGAGATCTTCAAAGGGCCGTTCTACCTCGCCAGCTGCTCGTCTGACCTGCCGGCGAGCCACAGTGATCAAAGGGCTCCGGAACACACTGGTTCAGCTCAGGTCTCTCACACACAGCCCGCCGCTCAGAACACAGGCATCCATCTAGGCGACCATTGAGGCTGGCCGCACCCTGACAGGTGTCACAGCTCAACTCCCATAGAGGTGCGCGTTTGCCTACTGATCAGTAGGGGATGATGGCACCAGACAAGAACGTCCTCTATGTGTCAGAATCCAGAAACCCGACACGTGCAGGATAAAAAGGATTATTGCTCTGAACTTGGTATTCATGTTAAAAACTAACCTAATATCTACTTTTGTATCCATGATTCAACATGTAAAATTATCCCAAAAAAACAGCATACAACTATTATATTTTTTGTTTGTTTATTTGTATTGCACATTTCATACACAAAGGCAACTCAATGTGCTTTAGATAAGGCAAGCAGAAACATACAAGGAAGAAGCCAATAAAGAAATAAAAAAACAATTGCAATGGCCAAATGCAATCGAGGACACATACGTTTTTCATCTGGATTTAAAAGTTTGTTGGGGGTTTATTTTTTGTGTATATATGGGCTTGGAATTTCTGTTTGCCATCCTAACACAGCTATTTGTTTTGAATGGATTATTAAACAAATGTTGGACAGTCAGGCACTAACAGGCAACTCAGTGGAGGATACAGCTGAAGCTTATAGACAAGTAAGCCCCAGGATGTTGTGCAGATGTTTATTACTCACCTGCTCTGTCAGAGCCTCTCGTGGGATCCCCAGGCCCACAGTGAGAAGGCAGCAGAGTGCACAGCCCCTCCCGGGGTGCAGGTCTGTGTTTGCCAGAGGCCTTTCCATTTTTACCTCCCTTTGAATTTCGACACTGAACACAGAAATGAAACTGCCTTTTTGACGCATCAGTAATACATACATTAAAAGCCACAGTATCAGTAACATTGTAAATCTTAAACATGCGTGTTTGCATGGAAACTACCATAACCCCTTGATAGAAAAGTAAATAGTGTATTTTGCAGTGCCTACCGACTGTTGCTTGTTTGCATGTTACCAAATACGTCCATGGAAATTGATGTACAGAATAGCAAGTTCAATTAGAGGGCACCATTCAAAAAGCCCCAGAGGGTCGAAAAGCATTACAATATTCACGGCCAGGTCTTAAATTCCCACAGATGAAAAGGTGATGAGGGCAAAATGCATAATGTGGAGTACACTTGATCTAATACCGTAGAAACGTGAGGAACCAGAGGCGCTGGGTGAGAGCTTTTTGAACAAACGGGAAGCTCCATATGGTCCCTCGCCACACCATTATGATAATATGAAGCCCTGCTCATATACCAAGGGTCACATACTCACATGCATATCTAGCTCAAGTAATATGTTGTGTTCTTCTTTTCTTCAAGAGACTCGTAGGGGGAGGGGGGAGGGGGGGTCCTTGAAATCAAGTTCTTTGATCCCTTAATTAGAGAAAAGTCTCCATCCATAATTACTATGAAGATCCTTCTAGAAAATGTACTTAAGAAGGTCTGGTTATGTAAAGTAAGTGTGCAAACAGGAGGGGGTGTGGGGGGGGCATGTTCCCGCTACCAAAACTGTTAGTAATCAATAATGAGTATTTTGCAAAAGAAAATGAGATGCAGACCCCTGCTGAATGAAGAGAGTTAACACACTTGCCTTTTAAATGTCTGGTTTGTTTTATCTCCAGAGACGACCTTCTCTTTTTTCGTTTCTTTTCTGGAACAGCGTTCGTGTCAGAGTCTAATGCTAACAAGTAACATTTAGTGTCTCTGGCATGTCTTTATTCCGCATGGCCGCATGCGTGGCGCTCATGCTTGGTTTCTGCAGCCCACAGTATAGCAACCCAGGCTCTGCAAAAGCTGGTCTTTGCCAGTGGCTCCATCACTTTGTGTCACTACACTTTAAAAGGATAAAGGTTAGCACTGAGCAAACAAGACTACAAAAAGGACACAGCAGATTTACTTTCTTTTATAGGAAGTTATGCCTTTACTGTTACACACAGTAAGGCACTATAGTAAACAAAAATGAATGCCGTACTTCAGAGTTTGTGTTTGTGTGTGTGTGTGTGTGTGTGTGTGTGTGTGTGTGTGTGTGTGTGTGTGTTTGCGTGTCTGTGTTTGCATCGGATCGTTTTATACAAATTTAGCTTGTCCCGGGTCATCTCCAGAGCATAATAACAGTTGCATTGATTGGGTTTTTAAGGCAATTGAGACACAAGTTAATAAAGAACACACTTGTATTCCACACAGAAAAACATTTTAGAGCAGTCAATCAACTAAACAAAGCAATTCTATTAGATTCCACCTAGGTGAACTCCCTGTAGAAATGTGAAGAATAATTTGTCTGGAGGAGGATGAGGTGCTATCTTGGAAGACTGAGTGTTGACAAAGCTATCACACACGAGGCTCATCTAAATTGGTCGGATCGTCCATTATTATTATTTTTACTATTTACACAATTCCTTATGTGTATAATAGGTTGTACGATTGCACGATTCTAAGACAAATGACACTGTACATGATGTGTACATGTGACACAAGGGTGACATTTCAGATGGTATGTAAGGTTTGGCACTGCACAATATATAAATGCACTTTGTTAAATAATAGACTGAATGTGAGGTGTGAGATAAAATGGATGATACCTCTCACGAAAGCTTTTAAAGAACACTACAATGAACAGACCAACTACAAATGGTCCATTACAATTACAACAACTTCTGCAAGGAATCGAATATTCAATGTTGCAAGCAATGCCAATGCATTTTTCATTACTTAAACTGTGCTTCCAGCACATACACAACTCTACTACGGAAATATATTCCTCTTTTAATCTGGGGTGTAATTCCTCCCTCTTTGGGTCTTAAAATCCCCTTCGCTCCGTAAACCCAATGCCTCAGTCTTCTTACACACTGGAGCTCCACTGATTTAGAATCAGAGAAAGGCAGTTATTATCTCACAGTGCTTTTACATTCCAGGGGATATCACAAAGAAAACAAAACACAGGAACAGATTGAAACACTGGTGAACTACTCCAGAAGCACTACGAGTTAAGGCGATGTTAATGGTGTCAAACCAGGATTCCATATAAACCGTGTTCTGTGGCTGTTATAGCTAATATTCCAATAAGGCTGTGGGATTATGTGTCTGTGTGTCTTAACAGACTGACAGCGGCACATTTACCTGCACACTGTTTCTAGCACATTGTTTACTCATGCAGCTGAAGTGTGCCTCAGTGTTCACACGAGTGTGTGTTTTCCGTGTTGGTTTGTCTGGAGGGCACTTGCACGCCGGCTTCTGACTGTCTTGTTATCTGTGGGTCTAGTAGCTGCTCTGTCTGCTCTGCATGGAAAGCTATGCCTCAACAGATCTGCTGCCCCAACCCCTGCACACACACAGTAAGACAACAACCCCTGCACACACACACACACACACACACACAGTAAGACAGGCAAAGCCTAGTCAGAGTACAATGCCAGGCAGTCACGACCACAAATGCTGCCGTTCACCGATATCTAGACATCAAAGTACTCGGCCAAGAGGAACTATGCTTTAAAATCTCCCTTATCTTCTGCCGTTATGAATTTATTTTGGCAGTATATTAGGCTACAGCAGTAGTGATTTATGTAGACTCCGAATGGTCTTAAAGCACCATCAGCTCTGAGAGTATACTTAGCAAGGATATATTTACATCATGGTTTCACCTTGTCTGGAATATAAAACCATACGTTTGGCTTCAATGAAAGTGCGGAGTTGGAGCTATGAATAAACATACTGGTACCATAGCTGTGTCCTTTCAGGACTGAAATATTTAGTGATGAACACTCGTCAGCTTTGCAACTTTTCTCGATTTAGAAAAGCTCGGGGAAAGAAAGGAGAGAGGATGTGAGTAATTGGTCTTCTGTATTCAGTGCTACAACGATGAGCACTGAAATTAAAAAAACCTCTTAAACCACCTTGCCGCATTTGGTTTTCAAACATTTGTGTTCTTAAAACTAATTAAAACACAGCAATTTAAATGAGGAATGTCCTGCTATTAGGATTTGAATATCTGTGTGTGTGTGTGTGTGTGTGTGTGTGAGAGAGAGAGAGAGAGACAGAGAGACAAAGAGGGGGAGAGAGAAAGAGAGAGAGAGAGAGAATATGTAGGTGTCTATGCGTGCACATGTCAACTGCCTTTCATACTCCACACCTGCTTGGGTTTATAAAACAGCTTAAACACAATAAATCCCCTGCAACCCCATTTAAAACATAGTTCACCTATTAGTAGCCAAAATCCCAGAATTAACCACTTGTTTTTGTAGAATGCTGTGCATTTCTTACAAGCAAACATATTTTAGTTTGCTTTAACTACCATGCTGATATCAGAACTGAGGAAGACCGGGGTAGCGGGTGCTTTGGTGAGCTCCACCATTAGATCTGGCTGTTGTTGCATAAGGATAGTCTGACGCAGCATTGTTTCTCATTAAGCTCCACTGTGGCAAAATGCCGACTGACAGCGGTCCTGAGGGATCGCTCCTTTGCTTTTCCCCTACGTTATTTATGGAGCCCAGGCAGGCAGGCATTGGGAGAGCCTCCCATTCTACGTGCTCTCCACCATATCCATCCCTCCACATCAGACTCAAACGGCAGGAGCAACGCTGGCAGTGCAGAGGTTCCTTTTAGGTGCTGCCCCTCTCTGTGAGGGCAGAGCACAGTTTCTACACAAATGAGCCTAATTAATGTCCTAACAGCCTAGCATCAAGCCTTTGGTTCATTTTCTTGAAATCTAATCGTTTAGAAAACAGCATTTGCATAATGTTTACCGCGGGCTAAAAAGTTAAAACTTTTTTTTTAATATATTTTTAATGTTACTTATGAAAAAAAAATATACAATGCTTTGAACGGGTCATTTGTTCAGCTTTCAAATGGGATTCAAGTTTCTGATCAGTAAGGCAGAAGGGCGACAGGACCTCATAGGGAGGCTAACAAGTGTGGCTGATTCACTTCTGATTGGCAATCAGACTGTCAGCATTATTTTCTCTGGTCTGCAGTATTTAGCGTTACTTTGCCCAGGACAAATCACTGTGTGAGTAGCCTAGCTTCAACCCTAGCTTGTACAGTTCAGTAACTATCCCACATTTCTAGGTCAGAGCGACCTATTCTCAAATTATTATTTTTACATCTTTAAATAAAAGCAACAAAAGTAACTTAACTCACAGTCAGTAGCCTATTGCTCAAATCAAAATGTTTGGCATAGATGCAGCCGTAGATTGAGCTCATACCTGGTTTTTCTAAGCCTTCTCATAGCAGGCCCATGTTTCTGTTTCTAAAGAAACGGGATAACTGAGAGAGAAACCAAGCTATTCCATTGTATGACTTGATTGATTAAATTAACTTATTCCTAACAGGTCAGTTTGCCAAGGTCTAGAGCCTGCTTATTGCTCACTCTGCTCTGGTGTAGCTACTATTGACCACATGCTCTGTGCTGAATCTAGGTTCACCTCTATGGACTGTGTGGATGCTATCCTGGGATCAGTACTTCATGCGGGCAGTCTGGCAGCTAGTCACCTCGGACTGTGCGGATGCTGCCCTGGGATCAGAGCTTCATGCGGGCTGGCTGGCAGCTTGTCACTTCTGTGATAATGTTAGTTCTATAAAATAGTTTTTGATGACAACGTTGAAATTCACTGCACACACAAGTCCCAAATCGTTCATGATCAAAATAGAGCTCTTGTCTCTCCTCTATCAGCCAAATTGTATAGTCAACTAGAGTGTTCGAAACACTAAAGGAAATAATTTGTTAAAGTACATACGTTTTAATGACTCATCATTAGAGTAAGCGTTAAGATCCCTTAACTAGCACTAATAGCCTACTAAGAAATCATCTTTCAAAACAAGGCAAACACCTTTAAAACAAAAGGCAAACAACAACAATAATACATGATATGCCATTTAACTTGTAATCTGAGAGAAACGAAACAGGCTATGTATTGACTTTAAACTCTGTAAACGTGTTGTATTTTGGTTCATGGCTCTATTTCTGCAGCCCGTCCTCTGGTGGTGGCAAGCCCCCGAAGGCTGTTGAAGAACGGATGGAGATGCACAGTTTGTTCTGTGCCCGGGCCCCTCCTCTGCCTAGCCCTGGGCACTGCAGCCTGGATCCGACAGGGAGGTCCATGAGTTGATGCAGAGTGTGACTGGGGCGGGCACACACCATTACACAGCAGCCCCGCAGTCCCTGCAGGGAGCCTCAACTCGCCCACAGTCAGCCACCCCCAAACCCCTCTGCTCCGCTCCCACTGATGGCCCTCTGCCCAGCCCAAGAAGAGGCTGCTGCCCTGCTTTCCTGGCCTCATTGATTCTGGAGTCTCCCCATTAATTCAATCTGTTTGGGAGATTTGGATCTTCACTGAACCCCGAGTCTCTGCTAGCAAAACAGTAGCAGATGGTGGGTGTTACCAGGAGTCGTCTCCACTATGGAAAAGACAACACTCCGGTAAACTCCATACAGTATGCTGAATGAGAAGCTAGCATCACATACATTAGATTCATTAGAACGTACTGCTCTCTATACAATTTACTGCCACTGTAACACGCTCATGTCGATTCATAGCAAGCGCACATTTTATCCGGATCACTGGATGTGATACCTTTACAAAGTGCCTTGTCAGTATTCAGTTCACATGCATCACCTTACTTAAGATCAAAAGGAATGGACAAAAAATGTTTTATTTTTTATTTTGCATCTGTATTGAGCAATGCTTCTGTGCTGCCAATGATGTGCGTTGTAACGTTTAACCCAGAAAATGTCTCACCAGAAGACATGATGATGTTTAGTGTCTGCTGATTGCTTGATGGGTTAGAATATGAATTGTGAATTATAATTTAATTATTAACAATGTGATAAATTATCTAATCAGTAATTGTTATGTATAGATTTTGACCCTGTGCTTCCACTCATCCAATTCCATCTGATTACTTGCATTTGTTTCTTACTTTTCACCAAGCACAAATGTATATTACCTAAAAAAAAGCTAAACTTGTCACCACTGGTAATTTCATCAAGAGAAGCAGGTGATTTATAAAGAGCCTGTGAACCGAAACTTAGTTATTTGAAAATGTCAGAAAAACCAAGAGCTATCTAATACTTTTTTTTTGGACGAATGAGTTTGATAAGACTTTTCTGTGGTAGTTGAAGATATTGTACCTGGGTTTTGCCACCAATGCATTGTTGCTCATGGCATGCCACTTCTACTGCACAGCAGCTGGGACAGCCTCCAGTGGTACAGCAAATACACACAGGCAGGGGCGGAGTAGTCCTGTGTAAACCCACACATTATGAGCTCTCTGGGTGGGATCTATAGGTGGACATGTCACGTTAAATCACAGCATGTTCCCTTAGTAAATACAGACCACACTAAAACAAAAAGATGTCTGGTGAGCAAGAGTCAGAGAATTGTCTCTCGTTTGCGCCAGGGTAAGAAAAGCAATGTGGTGCCCATGTAGCATGAGGAAGGCATGGCGCGGAGTCAGCGGATTAGCCACCTTCTTACGGGGCTGTCAAGTGGAAACATGGGCAGAGTGTTTTAGCTGCCGCTGAGGATTCAGAGCAACAGACGAGGGTACCCCTCTCGAGGAGAGCTGAGGGAGGAGAAGAAAGAGGCAGCTCCGCTGATCAAGGAGCCATCGATTGGGTTTAAGACCCCCAGAACCCAGAGGAGCAGGACCCGGGGGCAGAGTGGTGTTCTCACATTCTGTGTCAGAGATCCTTTGCACTTGCTTTTTTTAAGGGTCTTCCTATTCAATTCAATACGTTTCTTTAATCGTGGAAAAGTTGCAATGTGCTTATACCAAGACGTCTCGGTGTGATCAGCAACATGTAATACGTGATGGGAATATGCCTCAACACTGCCACATGCCCTATGAGTCCTGTGGTCCTGTCTGGGCAGCATCTAGCCAGATGTTGTTGTTCATATCAATGGCCCAAAGCTTTGTTGGCTGACACTTGACATCTTTTAACTAGGAGATTCAATCATTCATTATTCATTAGATATGTTCTTATGAACCTAGCCCACGATTATCCTTCAACATATATTAAGCCACCTATGGATGCACAGAGTATATTTCATTTCAGTGCTTGGGCCTCTGTTTGTGGATGTATGGAGTGGTTCTTCAGAGAGAGCCAGCAGGGACAGCCTGGGAAAGCATGCAACATTACCTTCTCCTCACGGAGGACCCAGGGAGTGACGACAGCTGGTGGTGATGCAAAGTATAACTCCGAGCAAGCACCTATAAGAGTGAATAACTATCATTGTTTATCAGTGAGAGTTCCGCTGTGGCTGACATACAGTATGTCTCCAGTCTAGAGTTAGTAACCTCCTGCAATTCAATGAGGTTGATGTGTATATCTAATGGAGGACTACTCATTATTCCGTTAAGTTAGACTTTATGTGCCTGTGTCGTATTAAAACTGGGAACAAAGTTATGCCTGGGATGACGCCATGAGTGCAGATTGAGAAAACAACAACAACGATATCAACAACGCCCCCATTTTAATTCTCCTGCAAAGTTGATGGTTTTTCACTTGCCCAGTCTTGATTGGTCATGACAGCTCTGTTTCAAGTGGGCAGTGCATCTTCGCCCCCTATCCTACCACTTCTCTCTCACTCTGTCTCCCTGTCTGGCGCTTTCTCTCTCACAATTTCTGAGTTGATCTCTGCTACAGGCACTGTGTATGTTTTATTTAAAGTGTCCTTTTCTTGCCCCACCTTTCACAGTAAATTTGTCTTCACTTTCTTTCCCATTTGAAATGATTGTTTTCTTTGTGTTTCTGTCTTGGCGAAGGATATTTATTTTGCCCTGTCTCAGGCATATGTGCTGTGATCCTGTGCCCTCATGACTTGACAACAAAAAGGGCCCATCGGTTTTATTAGGTGGCTGGCATGCATAGCAGTAATTGTATTCTGTCTATGCGTCTGAATTAAATATTTAGATCTTACAACCCCTAGGACACTTTTTCTATGACCGTAGATCTTATAGTACTTCACAAGTAGGAGCTAAATATGTAAATTACTAGATTGTCAAGTCTGTTTTTGTCAGGTTCTTTTATTTTGTGTGGTGATTTTGTGGTATTTTGTTCGTGCAACCAATCTACCTTATTCAGCATGGCATCCTATCTGCAGGGGGAGCCTGAATGGGTCCAATGATAAGTCTGTTTAGTCTACAGTGGAACAGCTTATGATTACTCCCTGCTTGTGGATGAGATGAGGGCTCCTGCATTTCTTGATAGAGATTAAATGGATGAAAGATCTGGTGTGACAGCAAAAGACCGTCTCTCGTCCTCTGCGCTTGCCTATGCATCAAAGAGACGGTTGGCTTGTCAACGGCAAATGACAAAGCATTTATAAGAAATGAAAGGGGACTCAACTTCCTGTTGTGGGTATGGAAAAGAGCTGTTCACTTTTTTTTGTCACTGCAAACACTCACCGTTTCACATTCACAGCTTTATTCATAGCTTCGTTCAATCTCCTTTAACATGTTGTCTGAAACCTTCATTAGATTGGGATGAGGGGAGCATATCTGTATGTAATTTGGTGAAGATTGAAAGACTATTTTTTAAAGACTTGATCATTTCACTCATCATAGGGAGCTAATTCTGAAGCAAAGTAATAAAAAAAATTTAAAAGCATAATTTGAATTTAGTGGTTCAGCGAAGAGGTGGCTGCACAAAAGAACAAAAAAAAAAATTGAATTAAAAACTGGAGGCCACCCTTTATCCCTCTGTAATCAAATGTTATACTTTTCAGATGGAGGGAGCCCCCAGACCAGAGTAAAGGTGCTGGGACCCCCCCAACCCTCCGCCCAAAACCAGTCAGACCCACCCTCGCCTCATAGCTACAGACCTGAGGGCAGCTGTAGTCGGCCGGCATCTGAAGCAGACTGATAATGAATCTGCAGCTGAACATTCATTATACCTCTCTCTACTCAGGGGCGTGACATGAGGGAGAGGGAAAACAGAGAACAAGGCATGTGGAATAGGCTGAAACGTGGCCTACATTTTTATAGAGTTTTTCAAGTAGGATATAAGGTTTAATTTGCTCCAGTTTTTGTGTCCAACATCATGTTTTTCTAAAGGGAATGCAGTAAAAGCTTCTTTACATATATAATATTTGTGTGTGTGGTTTTAATTATGTCAAACCTTTGATGATGGAGCTAAGATAATAAATCAACTTCTTTGTGTTTCGTCAATCCTTAATTTGGCCTTTATAGTTAGTATTCTTTATTCAATGGACATCAAGAGCTTGTTATACAGACCTTTCTGAGATGAGTGCTTTGGAGTGTAATTATGTTTATTTATTTTTTATGAACAAGTTCAGCAAGCATGCACTTGAATACAAATGTCCTTTCAGCATTAACTTTCAAAATATCACTGTAAAGTTGTCCCACGGCATACAACACATTGCAGAGCGTTTACCTCTAGTGGTTGTGTGCCGAGTTATTTTACAATCTTTAACTTGTTATTGTGCTCTCTTGTAATTTACAACTGTAACTCACAACTTCATCAGTGTTGGTGCTAAAATAAAAAATATATGTCATGCAATATACAATCTAAAAAGCAGAAAAGTGAATGAATGTTTGTATTAAACCGAGGAGAATTGATGAGACTTTAGGCATTGAATCATGCGATTCATCTAGTGCATGCGAATACCTTACCAGTGAAAATGGTGCTCTATTGATCTTAGATGGACTCTGATGAATTGATCATATTTTTGCAGAACGTACAAACGTGCTATATGCTATGTTGTAGGATAGATGGCGTGCCAGGTATTACCGGCTGTGATATCGGGGACTTCAATGCAAGTGACCATTTTTGCTGAGTGTATTGCAAACTTTGATTGGGTGTTGCGAAATGGAATTTCAGGGCTGTCACATTTGGTTTCAAACATAAAATGGCACACTCAGCGCATTGAGGCATGCAGTACATCCTCACTGGGCTGTGTAAAATTAATGAAAAACAACCATGGAGCTATTTGGAATTGTGTTAGCGTCTGTAAAGTTTTTCACACAACTTTTGTGACCAATCCTTTATTCTTTAACCGATTATATTTTACGGTAGGCTATATGTAGGATGTAAATAAACAGCATAAGTACCCACATAATCAAGCCTACAGTTGGTATGACAAAGGAAAAACAAGAAGATAACCAGCATATTTTTTCCTTTGATGCTGACAGACGGACTTACAGTAACATTAAGGGACACCTCCCCTCAAGGTAGTATTTAGTGAGATACCTCCCCTTCCCTTCTTGAATTTTGGCAGTATTAGACGCTGCATGCTAATGGAACCATTTGTCACACCGATGATTGCTCTGCTAGCCTGGGGGCATCCACAGATGTTACTGTCTGCTGTGGCAAGCGAGAGGCAGACCACCTCTGTCTGATGTCACTGAATAATCCTAATGACACAGCAGTTAGAAGAAGAATAAGTGAGTATGAGTATGGCATTCATATGCAAATTAGCATTGTATGTTTAACCTGTTAAAAGGTAAAAAGTGAAAAAAACTGAAGAGAGGATGGGCTTTTGCTATCGTAGCTGAGATAAACACTAACCAATAATAACCCCTTCTCACAACCACCCAACCCTAAAAGTAGCACGCCTTTTTCATAAATAGCTTACATTGTGAAGGCCACCTGTAATAATTCTATGGAAGCTTCAAGGACATCCGCGAGGTCTAGAATCTAGATGACAGAGAATTCCTTCGAGTTCTGAGATAGAGAAAAGGGAGGTGAGTAGGGACAGAAACTGCTCCACTGGTGGAATTTACGTTATAGTTCAAATTATATATTATTTATAGGACTTTTAAATGCCAATGCCCAATTCAATAAAAATAGATAGACAGAACATTTTGCAGTCGCAGAGTGTGCTATGCTTTATTTATGCAATTTTACTTTGTTTGTTTTGGACACCAACCTTAGAGGTGCAGAGGGCTGGTGGTGGCAGCTAATACACAATGTGTGACTGATAGAGGCAGAAAAAAATGACTTCTATGATTTTCTTTAAGCAGAAATGAACCATGCAGTGTGACTTTCTGTGTTCCAGGGGTCAGTGTTCCAATGTTCCTCTCATAATCTAAAAGGTTAGATGTAATAGAGTTGAACATTGGGTTATGACATGACTAAATTATGGATCAGAGGAAATAACTACAGAGGTCATGCGATTTTGTCAAGGCTATGCAGTGTTGCCATAGGCCAAATTGTTTTGCTTGACTAAAGTCCATAGTCATGCAAAAAAAAAGGGACACCTACAAATATTCTTTTTTTTTTCTGTTGAGTGAAATGTCAATATTCAAAACAGAATGAAGGTACAGAACTTTGATATAGATCAGTGTAAGGCCAAGATGAGGCTTTTGGAAATGCAACGGCATGATAACACAATAAAGGACCTTTCAACCACTGGATTCTACTTACATGAGGCCTGGTTTATACTGAGAAATATGGAAAGACCCTCGAACAAAAGAACATACGAAAATGGAAGGAGTACATAGATTTGAGCTTTATCAGTGCTTTCAAAATGTTCTTGCAAAAACATTTACACAGCTCGATATGCAGAGATTCCTCTCTGACAGCCTGCATCCATCAAAAGGTCACCTATGCCATGCTTTAACAAATTGCCTTGTCCTCATCTTTCTGTTGTCTTGCGTTTGAGCTCATACTGATTCCTTTCTTTGGTCACCTCTAAGAAAAGTTAAGCTTGGGGTGTAGATAAAGATTCTAAAGTGTACCTGGGATTTGGGGTTCTTCATTCTGTCTCTTTCAGCCAAGTTAATAAACGTACTGTGTCTTCCCGTGGTACCAAAGGCCACTGTAAAGATATTAGGCTCCAGGTTTCTGGAGACAGGTTATTGAGCCTAAATGTTTAAATATTTCATGCTCAGCAGTTGCTACTGATTTCGATACAAAATATGATCGCTTAGTCTTGATGTGGTCATATATGTAAACTGTAAAATAGGATAGACATTTCAAGGTTTAAATGTTCAACAGCTGGATTGATTCGGGCTGGTTATGTTCAAATTATTGAGAGATAACTGAATTAAATACATTTTGTATTCAGACAAAATAATAATTTCAGGCAAACTTTATTACACTAATGAGTTATTCAAAATGAGTAGCATATTATTCAGTGCACTTCAATGCTGAAACTTGTTGTTCACTTTATCAAGAACTTCAGTTTCAAAATGTAATTTCTTTGGTTATAATAACGGCCATTTGTAGATACTTAAACTGCAGTCTAAAAAGCTAAATAACAAATTGAGAATTTAATGCTAAAATGCATGTGCATTATATCCAGGTCTCGATTCTTTTAGGGATGATGACCTGATTTTGTTTTGGAAGCGTATGAAGGCAGCTATTGTGAGCCAGTGGCTGAATTAACAACTCTGGAAGTGTACACCACAATACTGCTTACCTTCAGGCAGAGAGGGACTGAATGGGGACAACAAGAGAAGTACGGAGACCAAGTACATCACATAAAATGTACAACATCATGCTGAGTGATTTACTTACAAACCATTACAGTAACATTTTACTAAATTATTCATTGCATTAACTCCCATAATCTTTTGAGGTTATTTAGTAGGCCAGAGGTGTTGTGGAAATTAGTACGTTTTCAAGCTATCTTTATTATTTCCTTGAATAATATCTAGGCTTATTGCTTATTTTCTCCCTCTACATAGATCACCTAAATACACGGCTTAATTTATGCAATGCATTGATACCTTGACACATTTGTAAGTAATTAACACTAGATGGAGAACTGTGCCTTGTCATCTAGGGAAGGAGGCTGAACCTCTAAGGGGCTTGATGTGTTATATAAAGGTTAGGGTGAGAGCTATAAAAGTATCCAGTCAGCAGGTCTTCTATCAAGGCAGAGAGTGCCAGCTGGCATGTAGCTGCTGCCAGGGTTACAAGCAGGTTAGAGAATGGCCCTCCCAGCGGCACAGACCAAATCTTTAGAGCAGGGGCAAAGGAAGCCAGGTGACCAGATCCACTCTCCATCAGCCTCAAGTGCTGACACGGACTGGATGAACAGTGGCGTTAAATCGAATCTGAAAGGAAGTAGGTATATTTTGACCAGGCAATTTATAGGCAACAATGAAGCTAAAACTACATACGTGTAGATGTGATAGTGAGCAATTGAAGATGTACTTCAAACACAGTAATCATAAAGTGTTTTTGTGTGTTTGTACGTAGAATGAGTGTGTGTATGTGTGGACAAATCAGAGGCAGTAGCAGTGGATGTCTGTGGGTTCACCAATGGGAGAATCCTATTCATTCTGCAGTGCTAGCTGAAAAAATTGCTTTCTCACTAGAGAAATTAAATTGGATTCTAATGAGCCGACGAGATTAACCTCCTCCTCTCTGAGAAAGTCAAAATGGCAACTGTGATTCTGAAGTTACTGTCAAATGCCACACCTTCAGGGAAGTGATGATTAAATCTGACTTCTCGTCAGACTCGTACACTTCATGATAGATAAAGCCCTTCAAAATAACAAATAAAATAGCCTAATCATTGTTAGTGGCTCAGTATCAAAAGAACCCTCTAGTTAGAAATTAAAATCTCCACTTGGAATAGAATGTTAAAGTGGGGTGTTTAATGGAAAAGGTGTTCCGCACGGATATGAAGCATGCTCCTGTGAGGGGGGGGGGGGGGTTAGAGTTCATCTTGGAAGCAAACGGTGCTGCACCCCGGCGACGAGGGTGAGAGGGGCCTGTCAGACGATCAGCCTGGTAGGGCGCTCCAGTCAGTGCTGCAGATGTTCATTACCCCGTTGTGTTTTGCAGCCAAGATTTCACCGTGAATTCTTTCTCTCCCCCGTGTGTGTGTCCTCTATCCTCCCTAAGGCCTCGCCCTGATTGCCCTCTCGGACACTACATCCAGGTGGAAAAGGAGGTCAGACTGAGAGAAAGAGAGCAGCACCGAGGCCGTCACTCAAACAGGACCCTGAAGGCTGATTGGTCAGGCCCGATAGGATGGACAGGCAGATGGCCGCTCCAGGATAATGACCAGGTGACATCTGCGGAGCGAACAAGCCGTCGGGCAAGCAGACTCACTGGGAGCCTCAGGGGAGGCCCAGCCTGCCCAGTCCCTTAACCTCTTTCTCTTCCTCCTCAGTTTGTCACCTCAGAGGGAGAAAAGCAAATTGTTTGTTAAAAAGACCGCAAAGCAGTGTGGTTTTTAGACGTGTCACTAAAAGCTTCTTATTGTAACTGATCTACCTGACTTTTTGTTGCATTAATGAAGCAGCAAGTAACGTAGTACAGTACACAACTTGAGTCGGAACTTGATAATCAGTGTTCTTCCTTTTGCTCAGAACTTGGTAATCAATACACTGCCATTACAAAGTGTGTTTGTGCTGTCTAACCACTGACTCAGGGTCTAGCAATTGTCCATGTACTTTGTGGAAAGGCCATCCTCAGTCAACATGAAGGCCTTGGAAAGGTCACATTTCCTGTACCATTTGGAAAGCAAGCAGTGTGGTACCAACCTGCCAATACCACATCAGGTTGTCTTAGTTTCATAAAGGTATTTAATACAAGAAACACCATTAACACTGTTCACATTATAATAATCTATATCCCGTGCAGAAACAGATATTTCTCAGACAAACACCTGTGGCATTATGTTAGATTATACAATATTGTTAAGCAGCATCTAAATATTATATGTTTGTACCAAGACTCGCTTACGCTAAAACAAGACGACTGGGAGATAAACCAAGGACAAAAATGTTCATCTAAAATAAATCTAGAAATAAAATAGATTGAAGGTTAAAAAAGCAACAGCCCTACAGAATTTAAATGAATAGATAAAGATGGAAGTACACTGACACAGCATCAATGCTCGCTGGGCATTGAGAAGGACAATACAGGGTTTTAAAAGACTGTCAGGAGTACAGTGCAAGGTCGAAACAAGCAACCTCAATATCAGCAACCAATTCACTGAATACTGATCTGTTTATTTTGTGGCACTAGCATGTAGACAAATGAATTTAATGTTTGGTTTGCATGCATTGTAAATAACAATGTCTACATAGCAACACATTGTATTTTTTTTTCCCCTTTCTGGGAGAGAACATTTATAAAACTGTGTTAGAAGACTTTAAACCATGGTACTGCTATATAGTCCTATCTAGACAATATCTGCCATCCTTTTTCTTTCTAATTAGCAGGTATTAGTTATGCATGAGCAGAGCGAGCAAGCTAAGATCCACACAGTCTACAGTTTTAATTAGGAGAAGCTTTGCAGCGTTCAGTGAGAAAAACACAAAGCTGCCTTGGCTTTCAACGGGTCAGCAGGGAGATCATCTAGAAACACAGACTCCATTTTGTTCTCGGAACACTTACTTTTGTTGTCTAAACTTATGGAAAAATCTTTTGGTTATTTGTTCAGTTAAGGTAAGGTTGCGTATTATTTCAGGTTTTAAGCATGAGCGGCATAGTTCTGCCTGGCATTATGTTTATTAGTGTGTCTCTCTTGGATTACTTTGATTTCAGGAAAAATGAATTCAGAAACAAAAAGCTGAACTGATGCGGAACATTGAATTGTTTTGAAAGGCATACAAAATGCCCAGCCTTCCTTTTATTTATTTTTGTGCTGTTATTTCACGTCCACACAAACAGATAAGATTGATGTGTTTTCAAAATGGCAACAGGTGTATAACTATCTGATTGGCTTCTCACACATATAATGGCTGAGGCAAGCATTGTCTCGCTCACCAGTCAGCCAATTAAAGCTTGCAGCAGTCACAGCCAATTAGTACTAGGTTGACTTTAACCATATAAATAATGATGTTTCTTGTCAGTATATTTTTACATTATTACCTTGCATAAGGGCTGCATGCAAACGGTGACATAAGTAGTATTAAGCCCTTTCAGCAAACACATACTTTTTTAATTACACCCAGCAGACAGAGTGACATGTTTTTCAGTTACTTTGTTCATGTCAAAGTAATCCCATGTTAAAGCCTTGCCGTGCATTTTCCCATAGGAATTCAAATAAACTGACCAAATGGTTCCATGTCTATTCAGTTGGCGTATCACGCTCAGCTTTTCATTCTTATACAATTCCTACTTTGACATCACCATCAACACCTAGCACTTGGCTGTAAGGAAACAAATGAATTCCCCTCTCTCTCCCCAGTCTCTCCCTAAGTCCCTTCAGTTTCTGCACACTGCTTAGGCTGCATTTTGAAGTCGTTAACCCTCTTTCTGTTCTAGTTTTATTGACAAAATGTACTTCTGGGGTTTCTATTTTTCACTTACGTGCAGCTACTATACTGTATTCAAGACACAGTGCATGTTCTGTGGAATACACACAACAGTACCATATTGCATTATTTACCTAAATAATGGCAATTTGATTGAAGTAAGAGTTTCTTGGGCAGATACTATCTATACTGTAGCTAATCAGGTTGGAAATGGTTGAGGTCATCCATCTGAGAGGATCCTTTGAGTAGCAATATTCATTGCCAGTATTGTACTTAGATAATGGAATAGTCAGAATTGTGACTTTCTGACAAAGCATACTATAGGTTACAAAAGAAATCCCCCCAACGCTAACTTCAAACGTTGATTACCTCCCTTTCATGGACAGAAAGCACCACAAAAAGTTCAATCATAGCTCAACGTTATAGCCTTGGCTTGAAATTAAAATTTTCATCCTTTTACAACTTATTCATCAGATTCATGCATAGAATGAAATGATTTGTGTCCTGTGTTTGTATTGAGCATCTCAGTGATATTCTTTCATCACATGGTGTCTCCATGCTGTTTCCACATCGCAAACATGTGAGGGCTCTGTCACAGACTGATGAGAGCCAGAAATCAACTCTATAGAGATATAGGTGCCCGTAGAGTCTCCTTCAAACCAACCCTCACTTATTGATATTTCTGTACGCATGTGTAAAGCTGCACATAATCGGATCCACTGACATAGATAAAGCTGTCTTTTTTTTCTATTTGACTGATTGTTTTTATCAAAATGAACATTTGATACACCATGCTTGCATGTAGTGTCTGACTTACAACAGCGGTTAGAGTCATTCATCGAATGTTTAATTCGATGACAGACACAAGAGTTTGTTTACAACGGCTTTGAAAACGTTTACATCAGTTAGCACAAAATGTATGCCACTCAGCTTAATTATACACTACACATCACCTGCAGTAAGGTACTAACAAAGAACCCAGCTGTGATGTGAAGGCGTTGAAAAAACATGAGGCTTTATGATGATCAACATGGTTCAGATGTTAGAGGGGAAGTCTATTGTGTAAGAGGATATTAACAGGTCATGCGTGGTGTTTTCTATTTTTTTGGTTGTGAAAAGTTAAAATCCAAAGCATAATGTTGGAGGCAGCTGGCAGTGTTGGTATGTACAGTATAAAGCATCACAGATTTCTTACCTAGGATTAGTTTTACATTCCTTTGACAAATAAAGCTGTATTCCCAGGGGCAAAAGCACTCTGATTCTGTGACTGCAGGTGGTGCAGGTGTTTTTCTTATGAAAAATCTAACGTGTAACACGAAAAATTTTAAATTGTAAGTCTCAAATTAAGGGAATCGGTATACCTTCTGTCATGTCTGTACGTTGTTGGTCATAGTAAAGAAAAAATCTAAACGAAGAAAATGTACTATTGCACTGTATTGTACCTAATTATCACTCATAGAACTGTCTCCATGGAGACAGTGAAGATATAATTTGTCACACTTCTGAAAGTGGAAGATATAATTCTAAACAAATTAAAACAAACACTTACCACATCCTTGTTAAAAGTAATAACATAGAGAAGATCATAACATTGTAAATTAGAGAATAAAACAAAATACTGAAAGGTAACTGTGTACATTATCAAAATAGCCTTGACTAGGTGGGTGAGTATGAAGATGGTATTAGCATAAGTCTGAAGAGAGGAGATGGCAAACGGACGATAGGCCTGCAATACTCTCTTTGCTCGTGTCCTACTCAACTTGCTCCATATCCTTTTCTTCTCCTAATCCTCTCACTCTTTGTTTCCAAATCTCTGCTGTAATCGCTCCTCTACTCCTACCTCTTGTCCTTATCCTGCTTCCCTTTCCACACTTGTATCAACAGTGCCACCAAGAGGCAGTGAGTTCTCCTCAGTGTTCTTCAAAAATAGCCTCAGAATATTTAAAAGTGTCAGAGAAATGTCCTATTGGCTATTCATTTACCTTTTAAAGCATCAGAATACCTCACAAGTGGTTGGTAAATAACTTAGAAAAAGTGGTTGGTAAAACAAGCCACTATCTACAAATTCAACCTCTGAATTCTTGTTTTGTATCACAATCATCAACTACATCTCATGTCTGACTGTCAGAGGATGCCAATGGAACAAAATGGGAGGAATGGGATTAGGTAGTCACATAGATAAGCAGCGGTAGGTAGCAACATGTCTAGCATGCTCTTCAGACCAGACAAAAATAAAATGGCAAAACCTGTTCGATTCCAGTTTTGTCTTGTGTTTATACATTTTAGGATTTTTGTTAAAAATCATAAATTTTTTATGATCTAATCTATGTAAGCATACCAGTGAGAAAAACGTAACTTGTATAGATGAAAATTTTAAAATCCCTTTTAATTGGTCACATACAAGTTTGCCTGATTGGTGTACTGTACTGTATACACTTTCAGCAATGCAGGGCATTATTAAATTACTCTGCCAGACTGAGGTCTTCATGTAATGATTCTAAAGGGCCACATCTACTGGGAATACTACTATGTTTGTGTGTAAATGCAGTTGGTTGAATGTAGGTTTGACATGGTCAGTGCGTGGTCAGCAGACAACATATGGCCTTAACCTCTAATAAACCTAGTTAGCATTCTAGGTTCTCTATTTTATTGCCTAAAGTGGGATATAATAAGATGACAACACCCAGTTGCATTTTGATCAGACTAGTTTGACAGTTTAAGTTAGGATATATCTAGTTTAAACTTGAAGAACAGCATTTGACAATTAAGTTTCCCTGTCCCTTGGCTTCTTCATGATTTCTGTTAATTCCAGTAGTCACTTTTAATTTACAGTGAGAGTTTGCTACAGACAAACTCGTCTTAAAGAGACTTCTGCAGCTGCTGATGTGACCCTATCCCTTGGGAGAGAGAGGACCATCAGAGCAGAGCCAGAGACATGTCTGGGGAACCTGACTTCCTGGCTGCAGAATTCTAATGAGTATATAAAGTGTGTGTGTGTGTGTGTGTGTGTGTGTGTGTGTGTGTGTGTGTGTGTGTGTGTGTGTGTGTGTGTGTGTGTGTGTGTGTGTGTGTGTGTGTGTGTGTGTGT
>JAVQIZ010101039.1:0-11307 GCA_036023535.2 Galaxias brevipinnis | reverse complement strand
CACACACACACACACACACACACACACACACACACACACACACACACACACACACACACACACACACACACACACGAAAGCCTCCAACCATCATAACTGTGAAAAAAGACAACTTCACTCGCCTGAAGCACAAACACAAGAGCCGACAAGACATTGAGGACATTTCCTCCTTTGTTTAGTTTGGCTTTTATCAACTGCACATTCCAAGCTAACTCTGAATGCACTTGAGCAGTATGTAAGAGCTAGAGGGGAGATAGCGATAGAGTAGAAAGAGTCATACCTTTAAATAGGTAAGCTGGATGCCATAGATAAGAATGTTTCGGAGCTTGGCGGCCGCTGCCAATTCCATCACGGCCGCTGGCTCAGCCACCGCGGTGCTGATGGACAAACCCTCGGATGTTTTCAGAGGCACCTATGCAAACAGACAGCACCTAGTGAGACACCACGTCCAATAAGAGGATCTTTTACCTCTTGGTCGGGCACGATCACAGCTCGTTGCTCAGACGGCCATTAGTACGAGTTGTGACAGAGACACACATGTTTACTTAAGGTGTTAGAAAATATCCACGTTGGTGTTTTTCTGTGCAGTAAACAGACATGCGCTACTAAACAGCCCTGTCATCTTTTAATCCCCCGCTGTGGCCCGGGGAAAACATCCCTGCCTCCAGTGTTTGCTTAGATAGATGGACCCACACTAATACATTAAAAACCTATTTCAATGCCTCACTCCGTTACACTTATAGGTCTCTCCACTGCTTGACTGATTTTCCCAATTGTAAGGCTGACAGGCTCCTGGCAGGCTGTATTCACTCCCATTATGGTATTATACACCATGCCAATAGGTATGAGATATAAAAAAATAAAACTGTCTGTGTCAAATGTGTCGAGACTTCCTATTAACAGGCCGTCAGTTATCAAATCAACATTTCAATTTACTCAGAAACCAGTCTGTATAATCTGACAGTATTTTCAACATTTCATTAGGTCATCTTCTGTACGAACATGACTATTCCTTGAGTTCTTCCGAAGGTGCCAGAATGGTCTCAAGGATCCAACCCTGATGTCTGATACCAGCCCCACCATACAGTAGTCACTGTGTGCATGTCTGTGTACTATTAATTGAACAGCCAACCTGGCTTAGCTTAACTAGGAAAGGAGTTTAATTGAGTAAGGCTGTATGACATCAGCAGTTGTTCTAAGGTATGACTTCACTGGAGACAGAGCAGTAATTCCTAGTTTAGTTTTGGCATTTTGGCATTTCATTCGCTGAGGTCAAAGTCAAGATTCCTATTGCACTTTCATGCCAAAGTTATGTGGCTGATATTGACATCTAAAGCAAACCTAACAGTCAGTGAGGCCTTCTCAGGAGGGGCAGGGGGCTCTAAACAACTACAGAGCTCCTCAAGAGACCAGAGATCGACTGCAGGTGACGTTTTTACAAGGGTCAAAAATGGTTGTTAGTCTCGTAGAACATGACCCTCAAAGAAACTAGGTCCCGCACGTTGCCAGATGTCTGAATTAAAAAACCCGCTAAGGAAAGTTCATTCAAAGTGTGGGAAATGTGACTGTCACTAATCCCGTTTCGGGAACACAAACCTTCTGCTCTTCAGGCAGCTTCCCCTGACCACCTTGTTCTGAGGAAGATGGCTAGCTATTGGAATGGACAACATCAGAGCATTCCAAGGTCTTTGCAAGCTTACACTGATATCCTTAAACAAACATGATCAACTCACACTAAGCAAGGGAAACAGCAACAGCCAGATACGCAGGAAAAATATCAAACTTCCCTTCTTTATGTGAATGATATATGACGTACTCACTTAAAATGCAAACTTACCAGAATAATGACAACTGGATGCAAAACTGCTCGATTCAAGGCCTCCAAGGCTTTTATCAATGTCTTCACTTCAGACAAGCAGGTACTCTGTACCTACAGAGTGGATAATAATAATAATACATTTTTCTTTTAATTTTATTTAGTTTTTAACGCTTTTCTAGATACTCAAAGCGCTTTACACACATTGGTCGGCAATTAATAACACAGAAGGAACTACGAATGGACCGACAGCAATAAAACACAACACTCAGTCTGAGTGATACCACGGCAGCAAATTTGCACCAGACTTGCTCACCCAACATATTACGACAGACTTGCTCACACAGATAGGACACACAGACCGACTCCAGTTGATTGGCAGTGACTGGTCAGGGCACTGTTAGGAGGATGCGGCATGTTTTTTGATGGTGGGAGGAAACCGGAGTGCCCGGAGGAAACCCACACAAACACGGGGAGAACATGCAAACACAGAAAGGCCCTTGGCAGAATGCAGTTTGAACCCAGGACCTTCTTACTGTGAGGCAACAGTGCTAACCACTGAGCCACTGGGCTGCCATAAACAATATTCTGCCTATGTACTTTTGCAACACAAAACAACTACTATATATATATAAATCTATTATATGATGCAGTGTAATGTTTGAGTCTATAGTCTATATTTTTATACTTCGGCTTTTAAATCAGTATGACAGTTGCCTTTCTTTGTCTTATGTTTTTTACCTAGTATTTGTGTTTGAGTTGTTTTATTGCATTTACTTTTACTCCTTTGATTGTTCAACCGTCAACTATTGTTGTTTTTAAATGTGCTTTCGAAATAAATTTGACATTGACATATACAAATAAATAGTACAGGACATTAGTCCATGTATGAAAACTTACAGAAACCAGAAGGAAGTTCCACTCTTTAGATAGGCTCTGCATACTGTCTCCTGAAATGTCTGGAAACACAGCCAACTCCTATAAGACAATACAAATTCCCAACAGATAGCTGTAAGATTTAGGATCATGTAGGAGCAAGGTCTATTGAATAAGGTCTGGTGAAGGTCCACACCTATTGCACAATTCTGTGTCATAAAGTCTTAATGCCACAGGCAGTTCCTTAAGCATCCATCTTAAGTAGAGGTGTAATTCATGACCTCCAGGGCACAGGTTCTCTGGCTTTCTTTCCCAGCACTTATTCAATCACTTAGGTGGAAAGCACACCTGCTTGCCCAAGGTAAATCAGTTGCTGGTTAGGAACAAAGGACTTTTTTAGGATGGACACCTAATTCATTTTCACTAATACATACTGATTTAAAACCATTGAGAAAGACAAAAATACACTGCTGGGCCTCTGTACGTCTGAAAAGGAATGATTGAGTTCTAAGAGGCCTAAAATAGAGAACCGAATGTCTACACAACTTGCACAAAGCATTAGTTATGAAGATAATATTAGGCATGGCCTTTCATGTACACGGACAGTTTAGCGCTCTAGTTTCCAAAGTCTTTTTTGAAATGATTCTGTGCAACTGAATAACATGCCATATACATTTTTGCATTCATGCAATCTATTCGCTTTCTTCATATCTACATAATAATTTTGCATCCAGAGAAAAAAAACATAGAAACACACATTCACAATATGTACTTCAAATTCAGACCCCAGTTTTTCAACTTTAACCATTGTAACAGCAAAGGGAATTAGAAATATGGAATGGTTATAAGAAACATATGTGGAGGGTTAATTGGACTTGAAAGATGAGCGGCAATGGGTTCAGGAGGAAAGAAATCTGTTGAGTTTGACGGAGAGATTTGTAAGATTAAAAATGTTGACACGATCTATACCGGGTTGAGCATGAAATCTTGATGTGGGATTATTTGGTTAAGACCAGTCAGGGCCCGGAGTGCCAAGCAGACACAGAGTTTAAGAACCCACTTAACCGCTACTTAAGATGATAGGCATCTGGGGTGAGGCATTGGGCCAGACTATAAAATCTGCATCAGAAATAGCTAGAAGTAGTAGTCAGTAGATGTAGTTGAAGAGAGAGCATCTCAGTTGGGCTCCTAAATAAGGAGTATAATTAGTTAGATCTGGTACGAAAGTATTCCCAGACAGCTAAGCTTTGCCATCTACACCGCCACAGAAAATGCGTTTTAGCATCTTTTACGGAACAAATATTCAAAAAGGCCAATTTTATAATTTTACTAATCACCAAAAAAAGGTCAAGCAAGCAGGATGGAGATGAAAAACATGCATAGTTAATACAAATTACTGATGGCAAATGGCATATAGTTTGGCTCTGAAACTTCAGAACTTACTTCTGAGCCTTTAGAGGTGCTGTTAGTTACATTTTGTGAAACATCTAAGAAATAAGGTGCACCTAAAGAACCCCAAAAAGGGATTTTCTCTGAAAGGAAGGATCTTTTAAATGACCTCCATGGCTTAAAATGTAGTCATTATTTTAACATAATATCCTGTTTATAAACTGGAGAACAAGTAGGTGGTCTGGCTCTTGGTTATAAAACATCCATAACACACAAAAAATTGAAAAACAAACTGTACTAAGGAAATATATTCCTGTGCTAGTTTTAGACTGCTTACCTTTTTTGTATGTTGTTTTTAAAGACAGGACATCCTGATAACGGGAGGCTAATCTTCAGAAAAGCTAAGTAATTACATACATGTGTCTGAGTATTGTATTTCATCTGGGCTGTATATTACAATATTAGTGATAAGGAAGCCATGGCAGTGGGAGGTAGAGGGGCCTCTTTTCATTTTTACGACTAAATAATAAATAAAAAAAACCTAAACAGTGTGAATCACTGGCCTGTCAAGCGACCCAAAGACGTTTCACAGAGGCTAGGCATCGTAGTCAAAACGTAAAACTCATTCCCAAAGCAGTGTTTGTATTACGTCGCATATTCACATGGCATAATCGCTCTCTTCCTTCATCCTCTACTCTGGAGCCACATCCTGCAGAGAGGATCCCGTAATCACATTGTCTGTGTAAAACATCTCTGTGCTAACACGCTGCCAAATCCTCCACCTGCACACATGCGGCCCTGTGTGCTCCCCGTCCAGTTCGGCGTGGGCCTCGTCTCCCTGATCCCTGTATTAGATTTACTCGTGGCACTGGGACAAAGCTAATTCCTCATCCTCCCGCTTCCTCCCGCCTCCTTTCATCTGTCTCCCATCCCCCTGCCCCCCCACACCCCTGAGACGGCCGTGTCTAGTCCAAGACACAGGCAGGAAACAGCACCTGAGCACACCTCAGAGTGGTTTAACGAGTGGCCCCATAGGGCCAGCCCGGGCCCCGTACATGTCAGGTCACCGCGTCAGTTAGGCTTTCCCATTAGACACCAACTGACAAAAGGACTCTCCGAGGCTTCAAAGGAGGAGGAGCTGCTGACACATGGAGTTACAAGCTTGTCATGCGGAATACATTTCCTCCCCCTGTTTTAAACTACAACCAGGATGGACGCATACAATGGGTTGACCAGGCAACACATCTTCAGCATCGACCACATGTTAACGATATGAGAATAACCAGAGTGCACGTAATGCATCTGCAACCAGAGATGTAAGAACATGTGTGACCACTTCAGACTATACGATAACTGGGTGTGTAGCGCTTAGCATAGGTAGCTATGAAAGCTGGCCCAAGGAACTGGAAGTGACATGAGTGGTGGATGTTGAAGGATGCCTAGTGAAGATGTGAGGGACATAAGGCATGGGAAAGTTCACCCTTGACTGGGTTTTGGAGGGTCGTGGGGGGGGGGGGGGGTGAACAATCATCACTAAACAGCCAATTAATCAAGGCAAATTCCCATGGTATGGCACGTATTAGTGCCATCTGCTTTCTTTCATGTAAGGCACAGAGAGGTGAAGCGGGGAGAGGGGATGGATGAAGGCAGGTGGAGGAGGAAAAAGGAAGAGTGCAGAAGTCTCCGAGGTATGGCCGCAGACGGCACGTCTTACGGCTAGCCCACCCAAGAGACGATCGCATCGTGTGAGTTAAATGGACACGAGGACAGGGAGGACTGGCCACATGGTAAACCAATGAGGAGTCTCACAGGGTGTCATTATAATCATCCTAATCATCCCCACCGCCATCGACGTCTCCTTACCATGTCCAACGAAGCCAGACTCATCTGCAGGGCGCTGGCCAGGGCTGTAGCTTGCGCTAAGCCACCTGTGATAACACAGGCCGTCTGGGAGAGAGTCTCTAAAAGAGAGAGAAAGAGAAAGAGAAAGAGAGAGATATACGGTTTGGCAGCAAGTGTCAGGGACTGGCCAGTCCTGATCATCCTGTAAACACTGGGGGGATTCAGTTTAAATAGCCACAGGGGATTTTAATTACACATGTGTAAGGACTAAATGCATAGCCTCTCTCTCTCACACAGGCAAGCAAGCACCCACTATGTCTCAGAAGAAGATGGACAAAAACGTCTTTGAATGAATCGTCTCCATTGACAAAAAAATCCATTCATTCATACATGAAGCCCTGGACACAAGAATTGCTCTACTCCAGTTTATTTGTGTTTCCTTGATTGTGTAGTGTTACCTGCCCTGACTTGTACACTCCCTGGCATTCGTCGACTGAAAACACCCATCCCTGTCTGACCAACTTAAGAAACTACAAGTAATCTTTTCTTGTGAGACAATGAGGCACTTCAGCGTTATTCACAGAAGCAAATTCCATTCTAAACTTACACCGTCTTAAAAAGTCAGAATGACTTCAGATGTTTTCTTTTTGAGACACCATTGTGAACAGAACAAGAGAATACCTATAAATAAGCTATTTATTTAAATAAATTAAAATAGATATTAGATGTTGACTGAATATATTAAAGTCTTAGTGGAAGAGTCAGTTAAAATAAATAAGCCAAGCATATTCTGTAACAATGACAAAGGTAAAACAAAAATCTTACTAATCTTGTACCTTTAACAATGGACTCCGCGGCAGCCAAGTCTCGTTTGTAGGTCACCTGGAGGACATGTCAAACAACTGCACCATTACTAAATGTACACAAACAAATTTCTGCCATTAATTGTGCTGTTAATTCATTTTATTTGTTTTACTTCTGTTAAAAACCTCTGCTAGCTATGTAGTTGTGTCAGAACACTGGCTACACACGATACAGCCTATTCTTTGACCGGGCCCCCCAACAGCTCACCTTCCATAGCGTTGGCGGACCTTCTATAAGCTTGGCTTTGGTGCCACAGTACTGCAGCGCCAGATGGAGGCACTCTGTGCCAAACTCAAAGTCCGACTCGCTGCACTGAAGACATTGACACAGGAGATACGAGGTCGTTGACAATGGTTGACAGTTGCAGACAATAAGCGCTGTGTCCAGATAGATTAACTTTTCATAAAAATTCTCATCGGGGAAGTCTTGAATGGACAAACAAAGAAAGATGAGGAAAACTATAATGACAGAACCTGACAAGAGTTTTTAAGGGGGATACACTTTGAGCCAGCGTTGGGAAAACTCAGTGGAGTCAGATTGCGGTCTCTGAAGATCAAACTGATATTTGGATTGAGGCAATGAGCTCATAAGGCTGACGATATGAAGATACAGTGCAGACTACAAAGGCCAAGTCCTGCTACCTGAGATAGTTCACCGGCAATATTTTATTGAGGTATAAAAGAGAGGGGCTTTTGTTTCTCAGGACCCTAAACCTGAAAAGAGAAATTACAGGAGAAATATGGTCCTAGTCCTGGGGTAATCTGACCTTTAGCATTTTTCCAGCAGGACAAAAGACTACACTGGGGACCAGATAGTGTGTCTCCCCTTTGTCTTTAAGGCCCTGAGTCCTGCCTTCATCAATGAATGTCACGCTGCAAATGTGCAGCTCGAGCAGCTTTTACAGAATCTCATACAGTGCTAACCTTTGACGGACAGAAGGGGAGGGGAAGGAAAAAGGTGGTAAGCTCTCAATCTTAGGGACCACCATTAACATCCCTGCGAATTTGGAGGAATTGTTACTTGACTGGCCTTGACACTGTGGCATGAATCAGAGCAAATTTATGGGGAATGTTAGAGCCAACACCAACAGGGCTCCCAAGTAATCTGAAATTCGTATGCGCCAGAAACAAAAATAACTGCAGACAAATGGGGCTCCAATTGAAGCCATACTTCAGCTCTTTCGGCATCCTTCAAAATTACTGGTATCTAAATCTCCATCTAATGGAGACAAGGTTCAAACAGCACAGTACTGAAGTGTATGGACTGTTTGAATAAATAAATAATAAAGGGCAAGCTTCTGCACTAGGAGATTCATGACAGACTTAAACAATAGTAAAATGTATCACACTTTCATATTAACTGATGTATGGTATGCATTAAAAGTGAAATCCTTTTTACAGGTTTCTTAAATGTATTCAAATATACTCTAAAATCCTAATCCCTTTTTTTACCTCTTATGTACCTATAAACTGTGTTAAATTATTTTCAAATCGAAGACTTTTTACATATGTCAGGCAAACCCTTCCACTGCTGTGTGCTAGGGTATATGAACATGTAATTTCTTCATAGTGAAAGTGATAGCACTAGCATCACCGCAACCACCAGTGGGAAACCCTGCAGGTTCTGTCAAATCTGTGGAACAATGAAGGCCCGCTGTGATGTATGGAAATCATAAAGTTCTTTGTCATCTAGAGGGCACATCTTGAACCACTAGAGTAAGATAAAACGACTTAATAAACATGCTGGCTATTGCAAATCCATAAGGTGTCATAATGGCTGTCAGCTGTATTCCGTGACTATTTCATAAGATGATGGGTAAAACATAAATAAATACTGTAGTATGCTTGTCAAAGTCAGGCATCAAGAAACAAGGCCAGTCGTTTTCTGGCAAACGGGGACCAGGGACACATGCGGGTTTAATTGTCTACCCTCTGATAGGCCTGGCAGATGACGTCATAGAGGAAACCCTGGGGCATCTCACTGGCCCTGTACTTGGCTCTCTCCAGAGAGTGATCCAGAAAGCCCTCAGACGTGGTGGCTATCACTGTGGAAACCAGAGGTCGGATTGCCCCGGCTGCCTGGAGAAAAAAAAGAAAAGAAAACATAGACATGGTTCTTCTTCTATTTTTAAAGGTTACCACATTGACCTGTTAACACAAACTTTACAGCAATAACAAATCAAACTTAAGCAGCACAGTCTGACAATGCCGTTCTTAAGAAAGTCCTAACATTTCAGTTACAACAGCTGATCGAGACCAAGAGATAGTATGACAAAGAAAAAAAGACATATTGTTAAAATCAACATGAATCATGCTTTTTGGTGAAGACTGACATCCACCATGAACAACGAAACTGTAAGGTAATAAATTCTACACATCTGGAAGTCACTTGATGTATATCTCAGTTTTTATCTAACTCATACGTTCAGTAAATGCTGTCCCAATGTCAAACAGCCCCTAACCTCTCCACCAAATTTGACCAGACCTCAACAATGTTTTATAATGGCAGGACAAGTTTAACAAGCTTTTTAAAATAAACACAAGGTGGCTTCATCATTGGAGCAGCTAGAATGTTTTGATGATGACAAATTACTCATCATTTATACACGTGTGTATGTGAGAGTGATGAGTGAGTGAGCGTGAATGTGAGTGAGAGTAAGAGAGACAATGAAGGAAAGGAACCCACCCCATGGTCTTTGGCACTTATGCTTATCTGGTACAGGAAGTCTTCGTCCACAAAAGGCCGCACAGCATCATGCATGATGACCACCTTAGGTATGGCTAGAGCAGGTCCATTCTCCCCTTCACTGAGAGCTAGAACTCCATTGAATATGGATCTGTGGCGAGTAGAACCGCCTGGCACCACTCTGAGTTTTGTGTGGTGGAAGCGCTGAACAATGTCCATCATCAGGTCCACGCTCTCCTTGGCAACCACAACAACAATGGTTTCTATCCATGACACCCTGCCACGAAAGCATTCAACCGTTTTATCAACATTGTTTTATCAATTCACCTTCTGCAGGTTCATTTTTAGAACAAATTCCTCAATTTGCATGCACTGCAACATCCAGTTGGTCTTTTCTTTAAAACATGTGCTACCCTGATCATCTCTGACTTTTGTTTAGTGCACTGAATGGCATAGCTTCTATAATTCATACTTTTTTGCCATACCAGTGATCCATGCATAGACCTGCGCCAGACAAGCGAAAAGAAGCATGTCCAAATCTAGTCAACGATTGGCTGGCTAGCTTTATAACCAATGCATTGATACTCCCATATCAGGGCCAACTAAACATGTAGCAATAAAACATACGAATATGGTTCAATTAGAAACTATTACCATTTCCTTTGTGATAGGAGCAATCTGTGGGGTTATTCATAAAGTGTTTTTGCAGGAATGGAAAAGCAAGGGCATTGAGTATGCACCTGGTACCCCTGGAGTCCATGGACATGCCCTCACAGGACTATAAATCTTTGACTAAATCGAGTCCCAATTATTTAGCAAAGGTACGCTACATCTCTGAAAAATGGGCAGTTGCAGGTTGGGATGAGTGACATATAACTTTACAAAGCCAGACATTACCTTTCGAAAGCTTGAATAGTATAACTTATCAGCGGTCTGCTGAGAAACGTGCAAAACTGTTTCGGTGTGGGTAGCCCTGTTCTCTCCCCAGAGCCACCAGCAGGAAGAACCACGGCCACCGAGAAATCTATGCAGCCCTTCTCCGTTTTATGTTCGCATAACCCAGCTACAGGAGCTGAGAAATGCCCTGGCTTAGAAGGCCAATCCATCTCGCCCCTTTCTTCTTGAATGCCTTGGTGCGGTCAGTCATGTGAAATCATAACAAAGACAGTTCCGAAAAAGATTCATCTTCCTTTGCAGACCAGACAGGCGGAGTTTAGGATGGTAAACGTGGAGCTTCGCCCCTACCCTAATTTGCCCACCACCAACTGCGCTCAGAGCTCTGCTTTTGCAGTGTCCGTATGGTAATGGCATTGGTCATGCGTTTTATAATCGTCGCGACAGCAAGATCTTTCTCTATCATTTGTGCTTTAAAAATGTTTACTTATTTTGTATAGAAGTGAAGTACCCTGATGGCATTTAACGGATTGGCGTGCAAATAGGCACCGTTGGAAATTAAAGACAAGACATTTTGAATTACTGTTATTGGCTATCACTATCGAAAATGTGGTAGTGGATCACATTAAGAATTTCTGATCATTCTGTGAGAGAAACTTTTGTTAATGAGGATGTATAAATTGAGGGCAAGTATCTTTGTAGAAAATAAATTAGGACAATAATAGATTAGACTTGATATTTATTTTATGCAAATACGATGAAAACGTTAATAAAATGTGTTATTTTATTTTTCAAAGACAAAATATTACTTTCACCAGCTGAATGAATTGATTGTAGCATAATTATATGGTTTATTAAATGTGTGCTTTAGGCAATATATTACATGCATCTTAAACATTACTATAAACAAACTGCAAAAGACAACTTGACTAACACTTTGT
>JAVQIZ010101027.1:0-21332 GCA_036023535.2 Galaxias brevipinnis | reverse complement strand
TCTTTGAATAAGATTAGCCCTCTCTATGTTATTTTGATGCATTATGGGTTTACCTATTTCGCGGGTGCGATTTCCGCTTCCTGTCTGATGATGATATGCTAGCGGCAGACTCGTACTTTGGAGCAGAGATAAAACTAGTATAAAAGAGTTACTAATAAGTTTGTCAACCAAGATGGCGAAGATTTATGAAGAATAAACCCCCCAGCCTTAGCCACAAGCAGGTCAAAGTGTTCTACGGTGTTTAGGTGTTTAAGTGAGAAGTGTTTTGATTAAACATCAGTAAAAAGAACTCGTCTTCGCGTTGTGACTGAGGCCGGCATAAATGCATTGAAATTGTGCTTTTTTTTTCTACTTTTTACATATTTCAAAGGCATTGATGTACACGTTATAAACAGTATGTAATCAAAATCGCTAAGGAATAATATTTAAATAACTTTAGGCAACAATATAAATAACTAACTGCAGCTATATTCGAATACCAACATTATTTCGAATAATCGAATATTCGAATTGTCATGCCCGTCCCTAGGACAAACCAGCTTTGGAGGACCTGAGATGTTAAAATAATTTTCAAGCGCTTTACGTTGGTGCCCATGTAAACACTTTTGGTCCCCATGGGTATCCTGCCTTTGCCATGGATACATAAACAAAGGAAACATTCGTTTTTTTTTCTTTGCAGTGAGTTACATTTTCATTCTAGCTTATTATGCTAGACTACAATTGACCAGTAGATGGCAGTGTTGCCATTGTAAAGAAAATGTTCCACAATAAACCAGCTGCCATAAAGGCATTGAAATTATAATTTTTTTTGTTAGTTAATTTTCCATTTATGGGTGCTATGTTAATGTTATTAGTATATAGTTATATTCTTAGTATTGGTTTGTGTTTAGAATTTCTGACGTATTCTTTCTCCCTTCGAATTTAGAGCATTATCTGCGTTATGGTCATGGCTTGATTTCTGAGTACATCAGTGAAGACTTGAGCAAAGCCCTTCTCAATCACTTACAGTATGTACACTGATTTATTAAGCCAGAGTTAAAGTAAGCATGCAGTGTAATTCTGTGAAAACACAATGTGTTGTTGTGTAACCTCTCTTTCCTCAGGCTACCTGAACTCACAAGAACTAAAGAGGCAGAACCACCGTCCAAGGTACTCTCCCCAGCCGTACTAATGATGTTGTTCCAGCCCATTACTTCTTTTTGGGTTATCTGTTATTTAGTCTCTGTGGCATATAGCTACTGAAGTATTTGGGTGTTTTGAAAACCAAAGCAGACATCACTCCAGATGCATTTGCTTGTGATCGTGGCTGTGATTTCATTGTAGTTTATTTTATCTGTTTGCACAGATTTTGTGGTGGGTGGCTGGGTGAGTGCACACTAGTTAACTTGTCACTGAGTGGAAACTGTCATTGTAAGTGATAAAAAGCACTAAACTCAGTTTTCTGGCAGAAGCGGAAACTAGAGGAAAAGCCGGTGGAGGCAAGAGAGGACTACACCAAATTCAACAGCACAGATTTCACACGGAAAGTGAGTCGGCCGTAGAGCAGTCTTTATGAATTGACGTGGAAATCCCACTTGTTTAATTGTTTGTCGGGAGGTATGGCGTAATTATGAGTCTTTGTTGATATGATACCATTTCACAAAATACCTTGAAATCAAGAAAGAGTTAATATTGAAAAACTTTATTTTTTTCAAAATGAAGACTGTATGCAATAACTTTTCAGCTGTCCACACCCAAGGTCTATGAGGTGTGGTATTGATTTTCCACTTCTTCTTTTAGCCACCCAAGAAGATGAGTGCTGCTCAGAAAACTCTAGCAAAGGTGGACAAGACTGGTATGAAGAGTATGTCGGCCTTTTTCAGTCCCAAGGTCAAAGCAGAGAAGAATTCAAAGGATCTGTAGTAATAGTGATTATATATTTGGCATTAACACAAGTAATAAAGAATTTAATAGTGATTTAAATCTTCTTAAATGTAATTTTTTATACTTTGATATGACAGTTATCCTGTGAATGATAAAATAAACTTGCAAAATTTTGAGACCAATTGTAATATTCCTGGAAAGTTTCAATTCTGTGAAGAGTTTTGTTTTAAAATTTAGGCCCCTTTTATGTTAAGAGAAAATAACGGCATAATGGATTTTCATTAGTAAAAACTAAATATTTTGTACAGGTGCTAAGAGGAAGGACAAGAAATAATAGTTAATAGAATTTGGAGAATTGTACAAACTAGAACTTTTGTTACCTATTTATGTTGTACTGAGTAATTAAGAGTGTAATCGGAGACGACATGGATGTTGTCATTCTTGCTTTCAAGATATCATGTATTGTCGAACTTAGTCCAGGTATTAACAAAGAAAAGTGTTTCTCAAAAACATGCACAATGCTGGCCTGGAGCCAAAATGGGGCTATTCCGACTACAAGAGCATATTCTGTTATCATTACGGGATGATTTCAATCAAGAATATTCAAATATATAATCTCAAAACAGTGACTGTTTAGCATAGACATTAACATACTGTAGGTCTGATGCTGTTCGTTTATTTTTGCTCCTTCTTTATTTTGGGCTTGAAGCGGAGTGTTTGAAATGCGCTCTCCACCACTTTCGGCAAGTGAATAGGATTCCTTTGCAGCCGCAGACGGCTGCTTGTTGACCCGCCGTCGTTTTTCTTCTTAGCTGCACTGTCATTGGCACGTGCCGGCTTCTTCTTCTTTATCTCGTGCGTTACTCGTGGGACCCTCAAGACCCAGTTTGAGTGGAGGTCGTGTTGACTGGTACTTGTAGCAACTGACAGAGAAAGAGAGAGCGAGAGGAGCTTTGCTGAATGCAGACAGCCTTTCCTATCAGGCAGGAACTAGTAATACAGCCATTGTCTTTATTTCAGAAATGAATATGAAATACACAGTTATGGTTCTAAGCCAGTAATGGCTGTTTCCAGAAGCTAAGATGTAACTTTTCAGCTTGGTTTGGCTTGTGGACCAAATATGACTGCCTTTTTGTATATCTATTCAGATAAGTACTTAGGACTCATAAGAAGAGACTGAACCTTTCTTTGTTTTAATACTCACCAACAAAATCGACATCAGCATTCCCGTCATCTATGTGAGATTTGCGCGCAGGCTCAGTGTCGCAGCTTGCAATGACCGCGTCAAAGAACTCCAGTGTGTCCTCCTCATTGGATACTGGAGGGGCAGATGGCATTGCTCTTGAGATCTGTTGTAAAAGAAAGAGAATAATAGATTTCACTTACTGCATTTAATTTAAGGTCATCATAATTATATAGATAAAGCATTCTCCTATATACCTCTGCATCCTTTGAGGTAGGAGGGGAAGGAGCAGGCTTCTTTTTGGAGGGAATGGTGGCCTTGGTCTCGCTGCTTTTCATGATGTTAACATTCTTCGTGTACTGCCGTCTCAGGGCCACAAGTTCTTCCAAGTACTCGAGACAGTTCTGATCCTGAGAGCAGAGCCATATCCTGTCCTCCTGCCTTTGGTAATAGTACAGGGCCGTGGTGGACTCCATGCTCACGGAACTTTTGCTCCGTTTTAAAGTGGAGCTCACAGACTGGGTCCTCTCTCCCACTACTAGCATGGAGGTGCTGCGAACGAGTTTTAAAGTGCATGCGCTGTGATAGTCCTGATCTGCCCGGTAGCAGTCGTCTCGAGACCTATGCCCGAGATTGTTTGGGCGAAACGCGTTGTTTATCTTCCTGAACATGGCTCCAGACGTTTCAACGAGTTACGCTTTGCTGGTTGTTTGGTAGCTTTGCCTTGGTGGCACATCCATCCATGGTCCTTGACCAAGGGTCAATATTCCTCAGAGCCAGAAATCCCTGTCCGTGGTGCTGAAACGATCTCATGCCTGAGAATGTGAAGGAAAAAGGCTGAACAAAAGCAAACGGCCTGCTAATCGCCACGGGGCTGTGTGCCATGGCAACAGGCCTGTAACTCTACCCACTCCTAGGCCATTACTATTTAGCAATGGTGACGTTTTGGATGTCGAAGTAAGCTACAGAAGGATGGATCCAGTTCCTGAGCAAACATACATCGCTTTTTTACCATATACCATTTAGGCTATATATATGCCTTGCAGCTTCATCACGCCACATTAGCTACATACTTGCTGAATAGAAAACATTTTTGAATGGATTTGTTTGTACTATGCCTAATGTGTAAGGCTGTTTTGTTACCTAATGCATTATTAAAATGACCATGGTTTTATGTTTCAGACCCTCTGTTGTTGTGTCACTAGTCAACCATATGTCAAAGAGCTAAGAGTCTTGATAAGTGACCAGCAAACATACACAATTGTTTGCCTTGGCATAATCCAGACATGGTAAACATAATTAAACAGTCCATTGATATTTGTGAATTATCTTAATCTTTCCTTCCCTTTTACTTGTACTTCCTGCGTCAATTATTAGCATGTTTTAAAGCATTTAAAGCCTAGCTATAGAACAACACACCCAACGGTGTTCGCACTACAACTGGATTAGCCAGCCTCTCCATTATTGCTAATTTTGCCTATTTCGTCTTTGGTTTCAAAGAGGAAATTATTATTTGTGCTTATAATACCTTTAAAATTCTCATTTGTCTTAAACAATAAACAGCAAAAACAGAACTATGGACAAAACATTGCTATCACAGAAAAACATTTTATTGTTTCTATTATGAATTTTGGGCATAATTAAAAAATGTATAAATGATGAAGAATTATAGTAGGCCTATAAGTATTTTTCAATCATATTAAAAATAAATTAGACATTCAACTATGGATTTATGCCATGTAGCCTACTATGAAAGTCAAAACGGAACAACATAATAGCACTACTTTCTTTCTACTGAAGTTCAATCAGGTTTCGTTTGGCCCAATTCTGCTTTCCTTTCTGCTTTTAAACGACACCTGTATTCGCTACAGAGAAACACAACTAGACTGGTTTCATACATGCATTATAAATGCAATTTCATTTGCTAAATTTATACACTTTCACAGTGTGGCTCTTTGCCTTTACATTCCTCTTCAGTGTTATGCTAAGGCTGTATTTTAATTAAACCCTTAATATTTGGTCAAATTGCAACGTTTGATTGTCATTGCAAACCGTAATTTTTAACACTGAGCATAAACAGAAATACCAACATACCAGCGTTCTGACGTCTCACTTCCCCTTGTGGTTGTGTTTACATTTAAATATTATTTGAGCTGGCTACACTCTCACTTGCAAACATCAATCATTTCTCTCTTCATTAAACATTGACAAACACGGGTCTCAGGAGTGACAGTATCTACAAAGCTCTTGGCTGAGAGAACCTGAGTTTAGCCGAGTACTGTGGGAATCTATTTGGAGAGGTGTGTTATAAATTAAAAGGTAAGATACATACATTTAATCATATATGGACAGAAGAGAAGGATAAAAATGTATCATTATAGTTGTGTTACTGAAGAGTACATCACAATCAAATATAAAAGAGGGTCTATGCTAATGCATGCATGTATACTTGTTTGTTTCACACGTTTGTGAAACATCATAATTTATCATAAACATAGTACTATTACAATGTGCATCATAATGAAAGAAAATGCTCTAAGCTAGTACAGAAACTTGTTTATCTATCATATGTTTGTGAAAAATAATAATTTACAATGATTATTATACAGTGTATTATAATAAAAGCAAACATATTGCTGAAGGCTAGTGATTGAACTTGTTTGTCTTTCACGTGTTTGTGAAAGATAATATTTTATCAAAATCAAAGTATCATGATACTGTATAATAATAATACTATTTAATCAAACAAATACAAATAATGTTGCAGGCTAATACATGTTCTTGTTTGCCTATTCTGTTTTTGTCAAAAGATAATAATGTATCATAATCAAAGGAATAGTATAATGTAAATCATGATCAAATAACGATGCAGGCTAAAGAATGTACTTTTTTCCACTCATTGTGAAGGATAGCGGCCATGCTGTGTGAGAGCAAACTTTGGATCATGACGTTCTGCAGTGACCGGGAGAATGGCGAGGGCCTTCTTCCTCCTGTGATGTCTCCCCAGGATACTGTCAGGACGGGCTCACAGCGCATCGCTGCTGCTGCTGCTGCCCTGCTTCCCTCCTCCTACGCCCCAGGAAGACTGCCAAGCTCTACAAAGCACACAGACAGCGGGGGCTTCTCCATACTCCCTCGGGTAACCCGAAACCGGAGGAAATTGGAGAGAATTGCCTCGACTCAGCCTGGAGCCCTGGATCCCCAGAGACTCTGCCCTGACAGACACATCTCTCCAGATATGGAGATTCCTGGGAAGGTCTCTTCAGGCGGTGACGTCCCCTTCTTGGTGCCCTCATCCTGCCAGTCCATCTGTGAGAACTACAGCGACCTCCACATTGGAGGCGACCAGGTCCTGCCTCTGTCTGCCCACGAAGGTGAGCTCTTGCCCTGCAGCGAGAAACAGGTTGAAGGCCCCTTCCTCCAGTCCTGTGACGTCCCCCCGGCTGGAGAGGACTCGCTGTCTGATCCAACCTGTCAGGTCAGGCCTAAGATGAGGGGGGGCTCTTCCCGCTGGAAGCAAGGGAGCATTTGTGACCGGAGCTTTCTTTTCCAGGGGCGTGAGGGGCCCTTCTCCAACTCCCTGCTCAACCGCTACCTGGAGCACAAGCTGCTGGACCTCTACCAGCAGTACATGCTGGAGAGCATGGCTAAGCATGGGGCCGGTAGCCTGGAAACAGACCCAAGCTCCCCATGCCTTCTGCTGGACTCAGAGCTGGTCTTAACCAGTCTGGACCAGATCACTCAGCAGTTGAGCCGAGAGGGCAACCTGGAGGTTGGTCGGGCCAAGGACATGGTCATCAGCTGTCTGCTCAGGGTGGCTGGCAGCCTGCAGTCCACGGAGATCAGCACGCCCATGCTGCAGATCTCCACTGAGGCCTCCGGGAACCAAGCCTCGGGAGGCTGCAAGGGACCACCAGCTCCGTATCAAGGGGATCCATCCTCAGCAGATCCTTCTGAGAGAGAGTAGTTCTCTGAGCTATCATTACTCACCCTTAAAATTCCTAATCCTCGTAATATTTTGTTATTGTCCCCCCCTCCCCCCAACCAGTGTGACAAAAGCAAATGAGAAGTTGAAACATTAATTATTTGCCAGCTAAAAAAAAAGTTTGAATAATTACACTTTGTTATTATCATATTGTTATTTTTTCTATTGTGTCAAAGTTTCCTTTTTACTGGTTCTGTGTACCAGTTTCCTCTCACTCTCTATCTTTCCAAATTACTTTCCAGTTCGTTCACAAAGTACTCTCCTGCTGAAATAAAACACATTTTCTTCTTTTCATAAATGTAGACCGTCATCAGTGTGAACAAGCATTTTTCCATTTCTGCTATAAGACAGTCATTACGTTATTTTCACTACAAGTATGAAAATATACGTATCTTTGAAGATCAACATGGCTGAAACACTTCAAACTAAAAATCTATTTTTTTTCTTCTAATGGTAAAAAAATCCACTGCATGGCATTATTTATTCATATATATATTTTAAACTATTTTTATTTGCCTTTGAAGCAACCATGAAGCTTACGCATTCTTTGCAGTTCAATCAATCAGTCACAAGATGGAAGCATAGTTAAGTATTTGCATGTGCCAAGGGGAAAGCAACTTGTTTATCCTGATTTGCTTTCCCTCTCTTCATCACATCTTGCCCTCTGTGACTCACTCCTTCCTCCAACCTCTTTTTTTATTGGCTCTCCCCGTTTGTCTCTTCCTTTTTCATACTTCCCTTGTAGCACACAATTCACCTTGAATCCAACCAAGCAAGTATTTATTGCCTCTAATCTATGATGTCATCATGACTTGGTTGTAAATCTACCGTAGCTGGGTCAGGCATTGTTCATGAAGAAACATCAGCGTGTATATGTGGGATATGTATTATTTGTGGGGCGGATGCACCTTACGAGTGTAACCAAAATAAACACTGTCAAAGATAAGGATCTCTTGGTAGCGTGTGTATGTTATGGTAAAAAGTGCGGTCACATTCCACATCTCTTATGCTGGAAAGACCAGAGGAGCGGGGAGCCAAAGCGACATGTTGGTTTTTCACATTTCCCCCCGTTTAGAGTCCTTTTCAAGAACCTCCGCGCCATTTCGGCTCAGTGCAGCCGTGGCCTTCTGGGCCAGTGTTTGATCAGCTTCCTAGTTTCCTGTCCAAACACAGAGTCACTGGAGGAAACTGTGTTTACAGAGACCAGCGCCGCTGTCGGGGGCCCTGTGAAGTCTCAAGGCCGCGGAGACACATGTTTAGTATTCCTCCCTCTGTTTGAATTGATCCTTCCAGGTACACGCAGAAATCAAGTCCCGTCAGACCTCCATACAAACGCAGATATATATGATTCACACGCCAGCAGCCCCCACATCAAGTCATAATATTCAAACAAACTGATTTCCCGAGACCTTGGCAAAATGAAAAACAGACCTTTCTCTATATTCTGATCGCGGTTAAGGTTATAGGCAATGCAGGATGGGTAAAAACAGATTCTTTTGATTTCGTGACACAATTCTGTGTTGCTCGTTACCCAAGAGTAACGTACACTTAACCAACTATGTGTCAGTTTACAGTATGCACGACGAAACTGTGTGAATCATAGCTTTCCCTTAGAATGTAAAAGGTAAGCAGCCTCTGTTCCAGGGCAATTTTCCAGATAAAAAAGATCTTCATGAAGTTGATTCTTAGTTGTCCTTGTTCCATCCGGTCTTGCTTTATAAAAACGACCGTAGATCAGACATAGAAACAAAGAGACACCACACCGGAGGAGCAGGGCCATAGAGACTGAGGAGAAGAGAAGGGCAAGGTAAAGCCAGTTCTCCTCTGCTGCTGCAGCAGGGACGCTATCAGACAGGCTGAATAGGAACCTTGGAGTGTCTTTCAGTGGGTTCATAAAGTAGTTTCCTGGTCACAAAGAGCTTTTAACGGAGGCTGGGAGAAAGGAAGGACATGGATTTTAATATCAAACCCAAGGCCGAACAGACTCCGACCATGGAAGCGCATTGTGCCGACTCTTACGCTTCTACAGAGAACCCTTTCAGGACGATATTGTTAATTGCACAAAGCCATTGGTACAGATACGTTTGTGTTTATCATAATAGCTTATAAAGTGTTCACATCCACGAGTACACGTAGCCGGTAATTTAAGTTTAGTTTTGAAAAGATACTTAGCAGTGAACCTTTGGTTGCTAATATGGTTGGAGCCATACGCAACAATCCCGATTGGTTTATTGGCAATGGCAAGTGTTCTGTCAAGACAAATAAATCCAATTAGTTACCAAATAATGACATGCACACACACACACACACACACACACACAGCCAAACAGTTGGGTGCATTTTTTTTCAGGTTAATGCACTTACTTCAAAGGCACCTTTTTCAATTAAAAAGTAATTTACATCTGTTGCAGTAGCCCGCGTGCTGTCTCCTTGGCTGGCCTTGACAGCAGGGCTGCTTGTGTTGTGATTACAGCTCTAGGAGTGACCTAGTGGTGAAGTGCAGCCATACCAGAACATCTCACGGCAGCTCTGCTCTGTATCCGGTTGATGGACACGGGGACACGTAGGCGGTGGAACGGGAGAACACACATTTCCCGGTCCGTTAGCGGCTCAAGGTTGTGCGGTGCCTGTGCCGGAACGGGTGACCTTGGCTGGGCCAGGACAGACAGAGGGAGACCTTGAGAGAGAGAGAGAGAGAGAGAGAGAAAGAGAGAGAGAGAGAGAGAGAGAGAGAGAGAGAGAGAGAAAAAAGCAGGACCTGGCTTCTGGAGAGCTGCTGGGGACATCATGTGATAGTGCTTGCCTATAGATCATCATACATACATTTAGGGTGATGTGGTAGACAGACATACTGTTGAACTTGCTCTGGAATTATTTTTCTTTTGGGGCCTTTTGATGCATTTCTCATTACTAATACATCTTCTTTCACCATCTACCGAATACCGTTGCTTCCTTTTTATTTGCTATGGTGGTTGGTTAATGAAAAGCATGAATAGTATCTCTTCTGACCTGGCAAAATAGACCATAGTAAAAAATAATTATTCAAACCTGGTTTATTTATTATGAAACATCCCTTCCTGCTCTCTGCACTTAATCACAAAGACTCATATTTGATCATTTCTGCAAAGGTTATACAATTTTCGGTTTGCAGTCTGCAAGCATTGTTATAGTGTGTCTTGGTTGTTAAATTTTTTTTCTCCCTGCAAGCTAAGATTGTTCGTCTTAACCCGAGAATAACCTTGACAGTGGCAACATGTTGTTGTTAGCTACTTGCAATCTGGGGGGAGCGTTTGTCTTCCTGCAGGGGCCTGGAGCTGCATTCAACATACACAAGGTCAAAAGGAGCTAGAGGGTGTTTGGCATAGCATCAGTTGACACAAAAAAAGGAAATATTGGCCCAGAACATTAAGACAGTTAATTTTGTGATCTAAATACAAAACAACTTAGCTGTATGCTACGGATTGGTAGAACAAGGACAAGTAGATTTTCAGTGGAAAGATGTCGCTTTGTTCAGTCAAGCTTACCCACTAATGGCGGCCGTTTTGTCATTGGCTGTAGGACATATTTTTTAACAACATTTCTCCATAGAAATCCATTAATTGAGAGACAAAATGAAAGCAAAGACAGAGAGGGCCATGCTGAGTGTATCTGGTAGAAAAAGCGGACCATCAGGCAAGACTTTCTTTCAAATAATAAACTAATCAATACATAATAAAAAATCCAAGTTCCATGACAGCACTCGCTCAAGGCCTCAAAGAGATGATGCCATGATGTAAACACGAGAACGCTCAGCTCAGGCAAACATCGTGACTCACTTCCTGTCAGTGAATCACCCAAAATGCTGACAAAGTGTTTCTTAAACAAAGCAACAGTTACTTACACATCAGCTAGAGAAAAGACAAGAAAGGCTTTTAATGGATATTCAAAAGGTTTCGTGTCAGATCCTATCCCTGTATGACGCCTGAATTGACATAGCAAGCAGCTTCTACACTATACAGCTATATACAGCTGCTGTCTCACTCAATGAATTGAGATTTGTACAACAGTAGCCGTCCCGCTTTTATTCCCTTATCTTGATTTCAACCCACCTTCTCTTCATTCTCTCTCTCTCTCTTTCTCTCTCTCTCTCTCTGTCTCTCTCTCTCTCTCTCTCTCTCTCTGTCTCTCCCTCTCTCTTACTGCGTCCATTCTTCTCCATTTTCCCCAGTTCTTTTCAACTCTCCGCCCCCTCCCCTCAGCTAGCAGCTCTCCTCCTGCCTGTCTGTTCGGGGCACAGCAACATTGTTATCAGTGTCATAATTTACCTCCTTATGCAAACATGACCCTGTCCTTGATACGCTCGGAGGCAAAATATTCATACTGTAGTCACAGTGAGGCCAATAAAGAATGAGATAGGAGGAACATAAATTATATCTGTTCAGCCATTTCATATTTCAACCCCCTCATACATACACACACAAACTCATACACTCACAGTCTTAGACACACAGACACACATTAATGTAATGTGATGCATGCACTTTGCACATCTGTGTGTGTCCGCAAGTGTGTGTATATACATTTTTATGATAGCCATTCAATATGAGGAAGGTGTATTTCACAGTGTGACATATGTTTAACATAGAGAGAGACATAGATAAATAAGAGCAGACTGAGAGGAAGGGCAAGAGTGAGAGAACGAGGGAATGAAAAGGTGAGGTTCTTTCTCTGGATGACGTCTTTAAACGTATCTTACTCTTCGCCTCTCTTTCAGACCATACACATACAGCCTTTTTGTTTCAACATTTCTCTGCATTTCTGCTTATATCAGTGAAAGTAACAGAAACCCCCTCAGCTAAAGAGAAAGGCAGACAAAAAGACAGAGGTAATAAGAAAAGGGATTTTACGGAGGGCAGTAGAGCAGTGGTAACATGGGACGGTTAGCGAACCATAAGCGCCAATGTATACCGAACAGATTCGGTAGCCTATGCAGACTTATGGGTTTGACCTTGGCTGTCTCTCCCCCCCGCCTCCGTCCCCCTTCCTACACGTACCCCCCACCCGTCCTCCAGTCGCCTCCCCTCCCCACCCCCTCTCTCCTCTCTCCCTCTTGTCCCACTCAACCTTGGCTAATTAGCTCACATCCCAGGGGGGAGATGTACAACCCACTGTACATCCACAACAAGGACATTACAGCTACAACGCCTCCTCCTCCTCCTCCTCCTCCCTACCCCTCACTCACCCATTTCCACTGTGTGTGTGTGTGTGTGAGTGTGCGCGTGCGTGCTGGCTATGCCTATTGCTGAGTATTGCCCACCAGAATCGTTGTTTTAAGAAAACTTTTCAACAGACAGTTTACATACACAACATTTTCTTTGCCGTTCAGAGTCCTATTGCTGTAATCTTGAGGATGACATGTGTCTGAGTCTTCTCAGAACTTTAGTTTTTCACAGTGCTAGTGTACTGTATGGTTTGATTCTCCAGTACAAAGAATACTAAATATGTTTGATTGAACAACATCATTTCAACATTTCAGTAACGTAATTGAACATTTATACATATTAATGCATATGTGAATTATGTTTAAAATGACGTCTGTATGGGTAACAATTAAAAACATATCATGTTATAATATATAGTCATCACCTCACAAAAATAAAGCAAATGCAGCAAGATAACTGAAACCACAGAAAGCACAACTTAGCATTAGACAAACAACTGCAGATCCTCCCAAACATAATACAACATCCCTGTTAAAAAAAGGACCTCTGCAGTGCTTGGCAAGTGGGGCAGCTAAGCATCTGCTGGTTTGTTTGGTTAGCAGTGAGCACGATGACCTTGGGATTGTATACCGACCTCGTTCACAGATACTAAAGAGGACCGATGAGAAAGAAAGCAAGAAAGAGGCAGAGCGGTGAGGGAGAGAGCGAACTGGAGAGCCAAACTATATATGCATCAAATTACTGAGAAATAAATCCCCAACACACCAGTCATAACCCTGACACTTGTGTGTGAGTGTTTTGTGCCGATGGCCAGCTGGTGAAGAGTCCGGAGTTGAAGTCAACACTGAACGATGTTTGCACAGGCTGTTTGTTCAGGGAGAGCCACAGCATGCTGAAAAACTCTCCATGAGCTGGACTTGGTCTAGAAACTACGACTATTCATAAGGCGTATATGAGAAAGTGTGATACTGACACAAGATAGAGTTAAGACAGACGGTCTATACACGTCATTCATACATGCATGCACACACAAATAGATGCATATAGAAGTAAAGTAAAACCAGTAATATTCACATTAGATGCCTCCATCAGGCTGTTTAATGGATAAATGCCAATGTTTCACAAGCAATTCCTTGCTGTGTTCTGTTTCTTTCTTTCTTTCTTTCTTTCTTTCTTTATTTCTTTCTTTCTTTCTTTCACGCTCTCACACATAGACAGACACACGTGCATGTGCAGCGTGCACACACACACACACACATACACACACACGCACACACACACGCGCGCGCACACAGAATTCTGTGAGTTAGAGGAGTCCTTGGAAAGTGTAGTATTCAATTTGTAACTCTTATGAAGACAAGGCCACTGTCCTTTATGAGAGCAGCCACAGAGAGAAAATGGAGGCAGTCACCATAGCAACCGCAGGAGCGCACAACAAATCAACAAACAAAGCGGTGCGAGACTTTTCCAAGAGAGCCATTTTAAAGGAAGCCTTCAAACCTACAAAAGTTGTCCTCTAAAGTTTCTGAGGCGTGTGTTTGCGAGAATTAAAGCCTGAGTGTTTGATAAAGCCATGTATTTTCTTTCGAATTGCGTTTCAAGGCCAGGGCTTCTGAAATGTGCCAAAGCGCCGTCTCCTCGGGTCATGGCAACCTTTGAGTCTATTTAGGAGTTTCATTTGTGTGAATCAGCCTTCGTTTAACGCTTACTGCTGCAAAAGCATGCCACACAAACACGTTTCCTGAAAACGTTGTTGTAACTAACGGGGAACACACCAAGTCAATGTCTGGAGGCTGGAACATATTCATGACCATAATAGAAATACACAGAATAGATGGTTAGCAGACACCATCACTATGTCGTGCCACTCTCCTGGCGTGTCTCTGCCACTGACCTTGTTCTAAATGAAAGTGAGACACAAAGCTGCAGTGTGGCTGATGCTGTCAGACCAGTCCGGTCCGGGCGCCATGGTAATGACCGGCAAACACAGACACACACACACACACACACACACACACACACACACACACACACACACACACACACACACACTCAAATTTAATTTACGAATATATATTATAAAATATCATTTAGTTAGGTATATACTGTATACCGATTCACAAACTGTGTGTGTGTATACATATATATATATATATATATATATATATAATATAATATAGCTTTATCTATCTCTCATCTCTCTATATATATATACACCGATCAGCCACAACATTAAAACCACCTGCCTAATACTATGTCCCCCTTCTGCTACCAAAACAGCTCTGACCCATCGAGGAACGAACTCCACAAGACCTCTGATGTTAGCAGCAGATTGTGTGAGTCCTGTTAGTTGCCAGGTGGGGCCTCCATGGACCGGACCTGTTGTATTATGTGGGGTGCATTGTCCTGCTGAAAGAGGCCACTGCCATCAGAGAATACCGTTGCCATGAAGGTCTGGAACAATGTTAAGGTGGTGGTATGTTGCCTTCATCCCATAGTGCATCCAGGTGCCATCTCTTCCCCAGGTACACGCTAGCCGGCTAGCCTTCACTCCCGACGCGTATCAATGAGCCTTGGGCGTCCATGACCCTGTCGCCGCTTCAACGGTTATCCTTACATGGATCACTTTTGATAGGTACTAACCACCACACACCGGGAACACCCCACAAGACCTGCCATTTTGGAGATGCTTTGACTCAGTCGTCTAGCCATTACACTTTGGCGCATGTCAAAAGTCTCTCAGATCCTTACGCTGGCCCATTTTTCCTGCTTCCAACACATCAACTGTGAACAGGACTGACTGTTCGCGTACTGCCTACTATACCCTAACCCTTGAAAGGTGCCATGGTCATCAATGTTTTTCACTTCACTTAATGTTGTGGCTGATCAGGGTATACACATATATACATGTATATCTGCAGAGAAGCCACACATCGACTGCAAATAGTAATCAAACTGGATTAAATAAGGTTGTTTTCTGTTAGACAAGTGCTGACTTGGAAACAAGTCACTGACACAGTGCCAGATAAGGACCTAGAGGCTTTGCTGCCTGTCCAAAATGACAGGTTGTAAACTCAAGCTCTTCTTTCATCAATGGACGATTACCAGGAGATCATTCTGCGACAAATAAATCCATTCTTTAACAACAGACAGGCTAGACAGCATTTTAAAGTATGTGGCTTCACAAACTACAAGGACACCAGTCTCTCGGTACATATCAGCAAGAGTGAACGTACAGGAAACATGATCTAGGGATTCTTGAACAACCATTCCAGTTCTACACTATTTAAAAGCAAGGTTACTCAAAGTTAGCCCAACAAGTCCAGCTTCTAGACGTTGAAAAGCTCATTATTTTTTCTAATGTAATTGATGACTTGTTGACGTGTTCACTCATGTTTTGTTTCTTTGTTTTAGGCAGAATTAATTTATATGATTGTCCCATTGAGACTGACTCTGACTGCAGGTAAACATACATACAAGCAAACACACACACACACACACACACACACATACACACACACAGACACAGAAACACACACGCAGACACACACACTCACACATACACTCAAACACATGCGCAGACACATACACACGCTCACACATATACACTCACATTCAAACACACACACACTCACACATATACACTTACACTCAAAACTCAAACACACACTCACGCATATACACTTACACACACACTCAAACACACACACACACACACACACTCACACATATACATGTACACATTTACACAAACACTCACGCATATACACTCACACACACACACACACACACACCCTCACGCATATACACTCACACACACACACACACACACACACACACACACTTGTAGTGAGGAGTGGGTTGACAGTGGGAGCCGGGGAGGATGAGAGAGGACTGCCCCGTGCTGACCCTTGGAGGACTGGGCTCGTCACCAGCAGGCACAGGGCCCAGAACCAGAGTCTGTTTCATATCTCAGCCCAGCACACAGAGAACACACAGCCTCCACTCCTCCTTAAACTCCACAGCACCAAAAGGAACGGACAGACAGATAATCAGACCTCCAGAAACAAAGGTGATAGGGAGTCGAGAGAGGGAGAGAGAGAGGGAGAGAGAGAGAAGGAGAAAAGCCACGTGCTTCACAGCTCAGTACCTTTGCAACAAGACATAATGTAATCTATCCTTGAGACGGGGGGGATTTTTATAACCTGCTCTGGCTGGGCCTTGGGAGGAGAAGAGAAGAGACAGGCAGAGCGAAAGCTGTTTATCCCGGCGCGACCTTGGTATAAACATGTGAAAAATCTTCCTCTTTTCTCTCTCCAGTAAATCAATAGAAAAGACATTCTCTCGCTTAACAATGTTCTGGGATGGCGGTGGAAGTTTTTCACCCTGTCTTCATTTGTGGCAGCGTCCTTCGATCTTATAGGGCTGTGATGACTAAGGTCCAGATCACCGTTAGTTTGTGAATGCAGTTTGATTCTCTATGGCAGCCCCTTTCACCACACCAATGCCACATTTTATGAGAGCCATGGCGGGAGGGAGGATGGTCTTTGTTGAATCTGAATTTAGGACGACCATATAGACACTCGGAGCTCACAAGGCTGCTTAAAGGACTTCAGCCTCCGACCTCGCTGCTGGATTGTCTTGCCTCGCTCCTCCATTTTGCTTGTGCTTGAACTAACCTGACTGTTTTCTGTAAATTTCTTTCTCCTTCCGTACTGCAGCCCCCCCCCCACCCCTTTCTCACTCTGCTGCTTCTGTCTGTCCTCGAGCTTATGTCTTCCTTTTGCAGCGGCAGACAGCCTTAACCTGGCCTATCCTCTCAGGAGCAAGCAAATGCACTCAGAGATAAAATACTAATTAATCTCCTTTATCCAAACCCATCGTTTCTCACTCCCTTACTCTCCTCTCATCTCTCCCTCCCCTCCTTCCATCCAGTGACAGATGTAGGGAGAGCACTGAGTCATGACATCATAATTCACCTGCTCCTGTTTTCACGGTTAAATCAATAACAGAGTGTCCGAGTCAAGGTTGGCGGCTGGCCTTCAAAGCTCTGCTCTCCTGGCTCTTTTCTCATAGAAAAATCATATAAATTGTCCCTAAAATAATTAAGCCTTCAGTTCCGTCTGTGGCCTTTTTTTATTTTTATTTTTTTGTTTACGGGCTACTGCCTGATAAACGGCACGACCATGGAGTCAAGGTAGACGCCGAGAATAGAACTGAAGGCTGGGTCTCTCTAACACATGCAAATGTATGCACGCAAGCGCACACAACTCACTCGCACTGACTGCACGCCTGTTAATGGCTTCCTGACTGTTGTGTACAATTACTTCCCAAATGTTATCTGTATATTTAACCATATTACTACTATTGTCAGATTGATTGGCTTTCTAGTTCTCACTAGAGAGAGAGAGAGAGAGAGAGAGAGAGAGAGAGCGAAAGAGAGAGAGAGCTAGAGAGAAAGCACGAGAGAGAGAGAGCGAGAGAGAGAGAGAGAGAGAGAGAGAGAGAGAGAGAGAGAGAGAACGAGAGGAGGCAAAGGAGTGAATCACGTCAGGATTTAAAATGCATGGGACTCTCACAGTAAGTGAGGTGTAATGCTGCCTGTCAATCTCCATAGATGGGAGTAAATTAAAGGAGGCTGAACTTTAAAAAATCTGCCTTTGAAGATTCAAATCTGCTGAATTGTTAAGAAGACATTTGTCAAGATGACTGACAGAGTAATCACCTGACCTTGTCAAATGTTTCTGGATTGTCCACAGCTTCGTCTGACACCTCGCTAACCGATGTCTGGCGTTGGTTTCCGTGGCAACAGTCTCGACTACTGGCGCCGGAGTTTGCCCTTAAAAGCAACTGAAAAGAGAGGAGGAGAGAAATAAATGACTCTGAGAGTTAAAGTCAGGACGTTGCCTGCTTTCTCCACCTCACACTTGGTGTAGGCTATTTAGCTGTAAATATTTGCTGTGTTAGGGTGAGCTTTGAAAATCCACCGACATGTCTTGATGTTGTTTTACAGTTAGAGTAAAAGTACTCTTTGAGTTTTGAATCCACTGACATGTCTTGATGTTGTTTTACAGTTAGAGTGAAAGTACTTTTTGAGTTTTGAATCCGCTGACATTTGATGTTGTTTTACAGTTAGCGTTCTCTCCATGGGACAAGTGTCTCTGCTAACAGGGCAGGGTTCTCCTCACTGGCTATAGTGCAGAGTTACAAGGTGGACAGTGGCAGTGAGATTTCAGTAACACTACACTAGCACAAGTTACACCCCTCTCAGAACATTATTTGGTTTAAGCCTTTCAAGCCATTATAGGATCCAAGCAGGGTGACCTTAGGTCCTGTCACCTCAAACCCCTTTCTTACTTATCCGTTCTTTACTTCTCTCCTTCATCTCTCTTGTTGCCTTTCCTTCCTGTTATCTGAAGCAAAAATATAAAATCAAAAAAGGAGTAAAATAAGGAGGAGAGCAGAGAGGGGAGTTATTCCGTTTTGAAATGAGAGTAAGAGGGTACATAGTGGTTAGGTGTTGTCTCAGCGTCTGACTTGAGGTGCAAAAGGCTCTGCTCTCGGCTGGTGTCGGAGGTAAGAGAAATGCTCTGCTAGCGCAGCGGGTTAGCGTAAGGGCCATGTTGTTACAGCAACCTTCCAGCTCGGCCTCCCGACGCTCGTGTTGACTGAGGGGGGTGACTCACTGTGACCTGGAATACATTGTGTCCTCAGTGTTCCAAAATGGAACCAGAGAGAGAGAGATTCTAGAGAAGTCCTCGGGGTTCCAATCAGAATGTGGAGGGAGATGTGGCGGGTTGGGGTGCTTGGTGATGTGGGGTGATTTTTTTTTTGGCGTGGAGGGGGGAGGGGGGGGGTCTAACAGGGTATTTTTAGCTCTCTTCCTCGTAATATTTTTGTTTAACCCGTTGTTCAACCAACGTTACATAAGAATCTTCTTTGTGATTATGTTGCAACAATCTTTAATATCCCATTATTTTTCACAAGTGTATGCCAGCCTTGTTTTACATCAATGACGTCCTAGTTAAACGAAAACCGATGCCAACTTAAGTGGACTACATTGTGATCAAAATAGCTGTCTCATTAAGTCAATTAGAAAAGGCTAGAGTTCGAACCCTTAATGTGTTTTCACAGTGAAGTACACTCGGCCAATTTGAACCACTTTAATCTTCCGTTCTTTAAAACATAATAATAATACTGGCTCAGACGCACATGCTCAATAGGGTTTTGTTTCTTTGTTGTTGTTTTTTGCGTGTGGATGCTTAACAGCACTCTGGAAAGTCTGGAGATATCAGATATCTGTGGGGAGGCTGAGTAATCGTGATAATGAAATCTCTAGAGGCTGTTTGAAGGGCATCCTTGTCTGTGTTTGTCTGATGCAGTCTTTACATGTGGACGGGCTTTGCACAGATGAAGGAGATACACTAAGCCATCAGAGGGTCCTTCCTTTAGGGGACTGGGATGTTAAATCAGGTTTGCATCAAACAAGTTCAGTGGTGTGTTTCCTCATTTGAAAACTTGGTGGTGATTTTACAAATCTGTTACAGAAGCTTTGAAAATAGCTGCTCCTTATCGAATCTGGTTACATAACTGGCTACAGTTTTTGTTTATTCAACCTTTATGTAACCAGGCAACTTCATTGAGAACATGTTCTCATCTACAAAGAAGGCAGCAGACCCCTGGGTTCTAGTTCTAGAATTAGAAGTTAGTAACATTAGCATCTCCAGTGAAGGTTCTAGAATGTTTCTGCCAAACCTCAGCACCCCCCCCCTTCTCTCCTCTCTCTCTCTCTCTGCTGATGCTGCACAAAATGGAGCAGTACCCTCAAGTAGGTTACCCGCAAACCTGACAACACACACACTTCATTCTTTTTATAGCCATTGATTTAAGAGTTGTGTTCCAGATTAATAGGGATTAAGCAGTGGAACGCTAGTCTTCGTCCCTGGGAGAGGTTGTTTGGACAGTAACCGCTTCCAGTATTTGTGGCAGGTTGAAATTTAAATTAAGAGACTATTTGGTCAGAAAGATTGCATCTGATAAAGAGGTCCCCATTTGCACCGACGACACCCTTTAATAATAATAATTAATTATTCATTGTATTTAGTTTTAGCGCTTTTCTTAAGAACTCAAAATGCTTTACAGATTGGTCGCCGCTTAAGTACACACAACGAACAGACAGACAGCTATCACACAACAATCAGTCTGGGTGCTACAGCTTTTCACCTGTAAATGCAGAATCTCTCCTTCCTTTGAAAGATACTTTAATGGTAGAATTCTGATGACTTGCATTTGTATACACTGATGAATGATTGTTTAAACTGGTGGACGTTTCAACTGATTGACTACAGCTGCATGCCGTAAACTAAAGGTGTTTATGTTTTGTTTAGAGAATAGCAAAGGTTGTTTTTCGTTGCTGAAGGGGTCACACTAGAGACAGGATGTCTGCAGATAAGATAGCACCAGGGGGCTAGGGGGTGTCACCTTATGACCAGCAGTCTGTTCCATATGTGACTTAGCTTAGGAAGAGGGACAATCCCATTGTCTATTTAGGAATGCTGATTCCATAAGTAAATTGTCATCTCCTTCGGACAGCGTCCAGTTTACACGAATAATGAACTGTAGTTGAAACAATCTCTAAAATATCATGGAGTATGTGTAAAAAGTAATTTAGTCTAATTGTTTAAATGGAAAACCCCTTGTGTTTATTTTGGCAAATGATAGTGTGAGAATGCTGAAAACGCATGGCCACCCGTACTCTCTCTACAATACAGAGGGACTTCTCTCTGGCGGGGACCAGAGGGTGACTAATGTTTTCAGCTAAACACACAGCAGCTGCCTCTTCGCTTCTCAGCGCGCTCACTGCCAACTTTCTATCTCTCTCTCTCTCTCTCTCTCTCTCTCTCTCTCTCTCTCTCTCTGTCTCTCTCTCTCTCTCTCTCTTCCTCTTTCTCTCTCTCCATCTCTCCCTCTTTCTCTCTCTCTCTCTCTCTGTCTCTCTCTCTCTCTCTCTCTCTCTCTATGTCTCCCTCTCTCTCTCTCTATGTCTCCCTCTCTGTCTCTCTCTCTATGTCTCCCTCTCTACCTCTCTCTCTATGTCTCT
>JAVQIZ010100990.1:0-17795 GCA_036023535.2 Galaxias brevipinnis | reverse complement strand
CACACACACACACACACACACACACACACACACACACACACTCATGCAAACCTACAAACTTACACACACACACACACACACACAGAGTTCAACACAGCCGGATAGAAGGATGTTTGCTTTTCTATGTTCTGGGCGACTTTGTGTATGAATGTATATGTCCGTGTGTCTCTGCATGTGTGTGTGTGTGTGTGTGTGTGTGTGTGTGTGTGTGTGTATGCCTGTATATATATGCATGCATGTATGTATGTGTGAGGGGTGGAATGGGAACGGATGGTGCTTTGCAATAGAAAGGGAATGTTCTATTTCTGTCTCAGGCAGTGCAGGCTCCCTGGTGGTAGGGGTTTCAACCCCATGCTGAGAAGAAACACAAGGTCAAATGAAGCGTACTCTGGTGGGCCCTCCTTACTCCTGGGCCTGCACAGGCTGCTAGTGTAGACCACGCACAGTGCACACTTGAATGGTGTATCTTAATGATCAAAGTAACAGCCTCTCCTAATCTCTTCATATCTCTCTGTCTCTCTTTCTCTCTATCTGACACCTCATAGTTGGTCTGCCCACCGATCATGAGACTTATAAATGGGGCTTGTTCTCGGCCCTTTACCAGCTGACGCGCACCTCTCCAGGGGTGATGTAGGGTTCAAGAGAACAAGGTGACGCCAGGGGTCAGGGAGATGTACACCAGGGGTCATGGAGTTGTACACCAGGGGTCAGGGAGATGTTCCAGACCAGCAGGCAGCTTGTCGCTCCTGGACTAAAACCAGGCTGTTGCCGCGGTAATTACAAACAGTAGATTAGGATCGCCCTGACCTTTGAACCTGACCACTCACCGGGGTCAAAGGAACATGCCAGCGCGTCATCGCCATAGCCCATTCGTACTGATAGAAACCCTGCCACACTACCATGTGTAGTCAGCTGGCCTGCTCTCTATCTCTCTGACGGCTAATGTATATATCACATCAACATCAAAAGTCTGTTCTGGTTTATTACGGTCGTATGTGATCGGGTGTCTGTGTTTCCATGTTCCCCTTAAGAGTGTAAAGGTCACTCGTGCACAACATGCGTGTGTTGAATACCGTGCCTCAACAGTATGTTAGCAATGCAAACTCCGTCAGCACCGCAGAGATTTACGGGCGAGGCGGTTTATTTAAGAGGCAAAACGTGAGTTTAACTCTCACACTTGCCCTCGCCCTAAATATTTACATGGGCCGTCAAGTCCCGGGAGACAGAAACCACCTGAGACGTCTTGGAGCATTCCTTCCTGACGGGCTTCCCGAGGGGAGGGCAGGCCACTGCTACAGGTGAGCCTGGCGGAGGTATGTGTTTCTGTCTGTGTGCGCCCCCCCCCTGTTCACAACCACAGCTGAGTGTTCATATGGAATGTGCCATTAACACACAGTCCACTGCGTTATCGGCCGTCATCTGTCTCTGCTCTCATGAGGCTTTCCATACGCCCTCGGCTCTTTGTTTCATAGGCTGTGCTTGTATGCACACACTATGAATATGAGTTATTATGGCATGATTTAGTTTTTGCTATTGTAGAAGACTTATATCGTCTGGCCAGGAGAACTTTGATTGATGATGATAACGATGATTTTTAATGCCTTAGTCTCTTCAACTCTCAGAGAAAAAGTCAAACAGGTTAGCCAATCAGCTCATGTCACAGGCTCAGAGGTCACCTAATTGGTGGTTCTCCTGCTTCAACCGAATGAGAGGAAGAGTCCTCTGGGGACAAAGCTTACCTGTGATGTGCCTGAGAAGGGAGCGTGAAACATAGATATCTCAAACAAGAGCTCACTAATTTATGGATGTGTAAACAAACTAACCTACAAGCAAAGTACAACTTGTGTTGGCAACCGACCGGGAACTAGAATTTTGCTGGCTAATACCCCAGTATGGATGATGCCCAACACTGTCCAACACTGTCTTTGGGCAAGACACTCATCCCTGTCCTGCGTTCATGACTGGATAATTCAGAAGAAGAAAAGACATTTTCCCTTTAGATAACTTTGTAACATAGCAATCCCGCAAACAGCCGACACATGCTCCAGCATTTTTCCTCTCACGTAAAGCACACACGCACCAAGGTGATGACTCCTGCATGTTGTTTTGGGCTTAATAATCTCCCAGTCTCAGTAAACAGTTTTTCCAACAGGCAGTATAAAAGAATATTGGGAAAGGTTTGAACTACTTGCAGGGTTTTCTGCTGCTCTCCTAAGCTCAATATCCCCAACACTGGCATTCATATTTATTTCCCATTATTGCTTGAATACTACTTACTCCTTGTCATTTATTTCACACACATACACACGCCTTCAGTTTGTATACATACACAGACAGGCGCCACGCAACTGTGTATACACACACCAGGGGCACGGTGCAACAAGGCTGTACCACAGATTAGTTCCCATCTATGTCAATGGAGGGTTTTTTGTCCTCCGATTTTAGGGCCTTTCGGGCTTTTAAGTAAACTAATCTTTGAGCAAATACCACGAGCTGTTCCTGAAGTCTCCGCATAATGCAAAGTCTTAATATATCTTAGAAATGGCAAACAGACTGAACGGGAGTCTCCCTGGAAGTTTGGGATCAAAGCTTGGGGGCACAAAGGCAGAGATTTAGCATGTTCAACTGATCGTCACTCTTTCAGAGCACCGCATTGTCCCAGTGTTTCTCTCCTCAAGTTCTTTGAATTCCTTCGCCGTGTAAAACGTTCATTGTTACCCGTGGGTTTACGGCGGCGAGCCGTGTTCTTAGCCATCTCCACAGTGCCTTTCAGGCTCCCGTCTATTGAGAGTGAGATTAAAAGGAGAGGGGAAAAAAAAACCTGGTGAACATCAAACAGACTAGTACTCTGTGTGCGTGTTTCGCTGTTTGGGTTATTGTTTGGCAGACTTGACCGGGGGTGCTGAATGCGTTGGGGATGGAAACACCTTTTCTTTCCCTGGGTGTGATGGGTTTTCAAGTGGATGTCGGGCCTAGCCACTGTGTGTGTTCGGCGAGATCCAGGTGTGTTTGTACAAGACGAAGAGTTTGTTCGTAGTGAGTAATTAAGTGTGTATGTGTGTGTGTGTGTGTCTCATCTCTTCTCCTTTTTTTAGCTCTCGCATTCATTGCTTTGTTATCCCTCTCTCTCTCCATTTTCCTCCACCTGCAATTAGGTGATATTGGGTTTAAATTCCCCACAAAGTTTTGGAGAATAGATTTCCTTGCATAACTCGGCTGTGGGCAACCTTGTACAGTTCCCAAGGCAGCAGGCCAGAGGCTATCATAATCTAAGTTTTTCTTAAACAAACAGGCACTTTTGCAGGGAGCGCTGAAATTGTGTGGCACCTCATTTGATTCATTTGGTGAATATTGCACATTAGCTCCATCAGATTCCATCTGATAAGTTCCTGTGGTGGAGCTTTCTCGTTCATTTGTCTGCTGAAATCTCTCCCTCCATCTCTGTGTCACAACGCGTGGGAAGATTAAAATGGCGCGGGTGTTTGTACAGCACACCTGTGCAAAGCAGCTCCCACCAACGTGTGTGTGTCCCGCAGTAATCTGTGTCAAATAACAGGGAAGTCGTCGCAGGGTTTGTTGCTGAACATTGTAAGCCAATTACCTCTGAAGTGTTAACATGAGCGTGATGGAGTTCTTCAGCTAATTCGCTTGACTTAAATGTACCTTCTTTCTACTGTGTTTCCCTTTTCCCCCGTTCCACTTCATCCCCACTATCAGTAAACACATGCTTCTGATGGAAATTATATCAGCCTCTCCAAAAAATGTTTGGCGCAGTGTATCTTTAAAGGTTCCCTCTGCCTTTGTTATCTCTGTTCATTTAAATTTGTTGGCAGCACTTGAATCCACTCGTGGTAAACAAGGGCCTTCATCGTTTATTTACAAAGAGATGGCACCCGTTCCTTTTTGTCTGCTTTTGATGGGATTAGCAAAACGCGTTCATACGAGGAGTGGCAACGTTTTCAATCGCTCAGCCTTCTCATCTCCACACTCGTGTGGAGCGATTGTGACTTTCAAGAGTCGGTACTGGTAATTGTCTGAACATACCTACTCCCAACTTTGTCATGAGGAACACGTTACGGTCATGGAATGAAGAGAACACTTTGGAAACTTGTCTCTTCAGAGGTTCAATGTCCAGGTTGCTCCGTGTCAGCTGTTTGGGATGTTATTGTAGGCTTGCTGGCTGAGGCCATGAACCATGTTGGAGTGTTTATGATATCATCCTATGTTTCAGGTATCTATCTGCAGGCTTGGCAGGAGAGCTTCCGCCCACTTCTGTCTGTCAAACAGCCAGCTGTATCACAATGCAGGGGCCATTAAGACAGCTACTAGGGTTGAGTAGATGGGAGAGAGATAGCTGAGGTAATGGGCTTGCTTTTAGTAGATCAGAGGTGGTTGAAATAAAAAACTAATATTGAATGGGTAGATAGTGAAATTGTGAAATGGGTTAAATATAACCACGCTCTCAGGAGAGATTACTGTGTATATATATAATATATACTGTCAATATCATATACATTACTTCTGGGGAAGCAATTATATTAAAGTGATGCAATGGATAGTGAAATAAAGCCTTGATAGTTTAAATACGTAGGAAACACAGGGATGTGTCTGGGGTAATTCCACTAGCGGAAATGCGGGTGACTGTTTGTTGATGTTTCTCGGGTGGAGGCTGATGAAGTTCCTGTAACAGAGTAACATTGGTTCTCTGTGACTTACGGTGTCTACTGGTGACAGGTATGTTGCCCTCTGTTTGCACCTGAGCTAAGTTACTTCAGCCATGCATACACACACACACACACACACACACGCACAGGCCTGGCTAATGTTCCCTGGCTGACGTTACGTTCAAGGCGTCATGGCGTGCCAGGTTTTATTGTCGTATTTATTTTGCCATGGAATACGCAGAGTTTCACCCTAATAAAGAGGGAGTGCATAAGTACTATCCCAGGGGTTCAGAACGGGTTCGCCTGTGTGTGTGTGGTGTGTGTGTGTGGAGTGTGTGTGTGTGTGTATGTGTGTTTGTAAACGGGTTAGCCACGGGCGATTATGTTGTCAACTGCTGCTGACTCATACACACCTCCACCAAGCTAATTAGAGGTGGCAGAGCATACCTACTGTATACACAAACTCACACGCAACTACAAATAGCCACACATACTAAAACCCATAAAATTACAAAGAGACAGACAAATGATGTGTATAAATAAACTTGCATACCATTCAGACGTACGCAACAACCTGTAGTTAGTGCTTGGAGCCCTATAGAGATTCCTTTTAACCTTTATCTAGGCTAGGCCGGTCTGTTAAGTAGAAGTTCTTATATCCAACAATGGCCTGGGGCAAAAGATTCCCAACAAAGGGACACACTCGCACATACTATTTATACTGTAGGCTGCCCAATACTACCACAAGCCGGTACTGTAAAATAATCCACAAGGTCAACCTCACAAGACACTGTATGTGGGTATATAGACATTTAAGGCTGTGGCAAGCACAAGAGTCTGTAAAAGAGATATCCTGCTGTGATGTGTTGTCCTATGATTCTGTTGATTAACTGATGCCAGAGCAATATGACTTTAAACCATCTAATTACATAGTGACCTATCCAAATACTGTACTTAAGTATTTATGTCAAAGACACTGTGTCATACCTATAGAGACAGGACAAGGACAATGGATATCTAGGGGAGATTGTGTTTCTGTATGTGTGTGTGTGTGTGTGTGTGTGTGTGTCAGCGTTAGTGAGACTACTTCTGTTCAGTGGGACTGAATGGCGTAGTTTGAAAGTCAGATGGGTGGGGCTGAAAGTTGCATAAACTCAAGGTAAAGGTGTCAAGTCTTGTCTTAGCATGTAGTCGCTGGTCATACGTATCAGCTAAGCTTATTGTTTGACAGAGGTACAAGGTAATGTGTTTGACCATGCCCAATGTAATTTGTAGGCCTCGTCAGAAAAGTGCATTGATCATGTTCAATCATCAAGAAATAAAGTTGCCTTGCTGACTGTCCTGGTAAAATAGTTGCACTCTGAAATACTTGCAGTACTCAAACGTGTAATTATTCTCTCAATTCCAATCAGGAACCAAAATCTAATCTTTCATTTTGCAGGAGGCTGAGCAGATGCAGTTTTCTTCGTAGCCTCCCCGGCTGTTATGGTGAGTTCTCACTGGGCGTGGAAGGAACAGCAGCGAGCGCTCTGTCTACAACGTAAACAAACGTTTCTCATTTCTCTGCCTTAATCTCAATGTAAACCAAACCATTGGCTCTCCCTGCACTCGTTCCAACCACCAAACGTGATGGTTTCTTGATGTTCCTCGCCCGGGGCCAGCCATTTGGCACATAATGGAGAGGCTGGGTTTGTGTCTACACTGGAGGTCTCCGGTAAAAGAAGTCGATGTGAAGATTTTCTTTAAGGATTTAGCGTGTTCTTAAAAAATAAGGACGTCGCCATGTTCTATGAGTACATTTGTCTGTTCTTCATTAATAATAAGAAAGTATTTGGTCTTTTATGTCGTGAACGGATATCCGTTCTCCTATCAAGTTATATAGATGCATGTTATGTTAAAGAGACATACAGTAGGTTCCTACTGAGCCCTGAACTCCCTCTTGATTTTTAGAACAAAGGCGCTGCGGGAAGAAAAGTTTATTTGTTTCTTCTCTGGGTGTGTGGCAGACATCACCCACTTCACAATACAATTATGCTCACCAGGCATTAGGCTACTGCATAAACCATGCCAACCAGGTCAAATCTCTGATTGCTATTATAAGGAATCCACAATATTTTTCGGGGAAAAAAACTAAAATGTGAACATAGTGAAATTGGTGGAACTGCTTTATCTGATTATCACAGCTATGAGAAGCTCCCTGAGCACAAGGGATAACCTTATACTGTTCGTATCACGTTTGGTGTCAGTGCTAGTTTTATTTGCACTGATAAAGAGATAATGTACACTGAGATTTCGCACACTTGTAAAAAATGGTAGAATAAACATTGCTCACTGCTGTGACATTCAGCTCCAGCACGGCAAATCCGATAACCTACGCACTCAAACAAACTGTCTCTGAATTAGGCAGTAATAAACTAATCAGCAGGGGATAGGACAGTCCCCACTATCAGCCCACTGAGTACTTTGTCCCTGCCACTGCCAGTGTATATCTCCACTTTGTGGCCTATGGGTCTTGCAGGTCATCTGTTGCTCTGTCAACTCAGATTGGTCTTTAACCAGGCCAGGGTCACTCTGTGTTTGTTAGCTAATGCCAAATGAGAGCCAGCCAGCGGAGAGGAAGCATCGTAAAGTAAAGTATGTACACACACACACACACACACACACACACACACACATACACACATACACACACACACACACACACATACAGATACACACACACACTCTCACACACACACAGACACATACGACCCAGCTACTGGGCTGATAAACTGAGGGTGGATTGGAGATAGCAGGTATTGATTGGGTTTATTGTTTACTGGTCTGTGTGTGTGTTGCACAGCGGGGTGTACTGAACAGGCTCCTCGTTTGTTACCTCAATACATTTATTGCGTGAATGCTTTAGTAGTAAATGTATAGTTTTATTTGTCATCATATTCCCGTTAATAAATGTGCCATAGTCTTTGGAATAAGCAAGTGCACTGTGCACTAAAAAGGAAACACCCAATTGGAAAATATTAGCGCTCAGTCTACCATTCACCCCACTACTGATGACAGTTATTAGGTTGAGTGATTAATTATTATAGTCATTTGTTTACATCAGCACATAAACCAAAGTTCATACCTTTATCTGAATATGAGATATTACTTTAGTTTACACTATCAAGAATAGTTTGTCTGGCAGAGGTTACCACGGTAAAGTTCAGTCACTCCTAAAATTCCTTGTTCATTTTTTATTTAAGCACAATGAGACATCACTGATTTTTGTCAATTTATCTTTGCTATCTGATTAACTTGCTAAGCTAACGCTTTAGCGAGCATAGCATGAAACAACAATCCCATGCCACTACATAACCACCTGGATATTGGTTAGCTACTTAATAAATTCCCCATGCTACAGATATGTGTTGTCAGCTTTTTAGATGGACTGAAACAGCTGGTTATTCCCAGGTTTCACAATGCCTGACTAGAAGCTTTGTTAATGTACACGAGGGAAATTACAGAAACATCGATTTCCAGCACTCCTGCTACAAGCCCAGTGAGTCACCAAACTCTCTGGAACCTGCCAGTACCTCAGGGGGACTTGGTTGTCTGGGACGTGGGCGGTTGATGAGAAGCCATAACTAGCTCACACGCACAATTGCCTCCACCCAATCTGGCCTATAGCTCTATCCATGGTGGTGCCTAAAGAAAACTATGACAGGCTTTGTATTGAAATCACACCACAGCTTTCTGGGCAACGGAGTGTGCCTGTGTTTTAGGGCTTCAGCGACACTGGGGAGAATTGGCCAGAGGCAGAGGTGTTTAAAGTTTGAAAACACCAGCCCCACTTCAAGGGGTGGGACTAATTATTTCAAATTGTATTAGGTGAAAGGAATGAAGTTTATGTGGCTGCAAGACAACAATAACAACAACAACAAAAAACTTTCCAACGATTGCTAGTGTTAATCTGCTGGGTGTGTAGGTGTCTGGAGTCTCCCTCGCTCCGCAGAGTGAATTTCCCTTATCCCCTCTGTGACTACCAGTGCTCCTGGCTGCTCTACCCCCTCTCCCCTCCCTGCTCCCATGTCTTCTGTTTATGCAGATGCTGTGCCACTGCTCCGTCGGCCCTCTCACAATGGGACACCAGCTTGTTGTCGCTCTCTATGTTAATGGCGCTCCCATTATGCGGCACTTGGTGTCGATAACTTCCCAGGTTTAATCCCGCCGTGTTTTGGGAGAGGAACATATTCGCTGGGGATTAGCGGTGCAGGGTCGCTGTAACGGCACCTAATCTACAGCGCAGCCTGTTCTTCTTCGACCCGCCGCTCTTAAAGCCTCTCAATGGTGGGCACAATGAGCGAAGGAGACAGCCCCGCTCTGCACACGCACCACATTATCAGTGCTGACAATGAGAGGCAGGTTGGAGTGGCAGATGCTTTCTCCCCCCCTCCCTCACAGGCTCACAACCAACGTGTGTGTCACACCCCGTGCGCAGTGTTCACACATTTCAGGAACTCCCATGTCAACTGTGAGATTAAGATATCAACCAAGGCCTGGGACATATCTATCCCAGGCATCCTCTACTGAACTCTGTGCGATAGTACAGCGCGCACCTCCCACGTGCAAGCGCACTTGTGTGAGAGCACGCACATGCAAACACACTGCCACAAATACACACACACACCAACAAATGCCTCCACACACAGATTGACAAATACACACACACACTGTAGATATAGCTGTGCTAACGGCCGTAGATATGCCTGAGTAATGAGCGTAGATACACTTCATAAGAGGCCCTGGGTGTATCCTGCTCCCTCTGTTTGCTTTGTCACTCAAACACGCCTGGGGGAAGTTGAGGCCCACTGAGTTTGCACTGCGAAGCTTGCCTGTCCTCGGCTGACGGCGCGGGGGCTCTTCACGGCCGCATGTCCTCGGGATGAACCTCTGGGATCTGCTGTGGAGGCGGCTCGCCCTGGGAAGGGTCTGGTATAGGTGTGTCTGTCAGGGCAGGCCAGAGTGTAAGGGCCTCTTCCAGGCAAACAGCAGAGTTGCAGCCCCTCCCAGACTAGGTTCACCTCGGCGGTTCAGCAGGTTCACCCTGTGTCGACCTGGGAGTAGAAGGGACTGAAGCAGGGGAGTGAAAAACACCTTTTGTTGACTCGCCCTGTGTAGTTGACCTGTCGATAGGAGGGGAAAGACAATGCAGTAATGGGGTCTCATGCTTTCTCTAATTTCTTTGGTCTCTTACTCACTTTTTATTCTCTTTATTGTTTCTCTCTAAATCAACCGTTTAAGACATTCAAAATCTATGGCAGTTTGGGTTGTAGTTAAACATCATAAAGGGCTCACGAAAAGGGAATGAAAAAAAGAGACAGAGAGCCTAAGCGAGGGAGAGCGAAAGGCAGGGATAAAACTGAACAGAGCAGAAAGCTTTTTTCGACACCTCGTCAGCAGCTGACTCTCCTTGTCACGCCATGTTGTATGGGTTCACTGACAAACAGAACTACACCTGCCCTGTGGTTTACTGAAGGCGGAGACCAACACACACACACAATCTCTCTCTCTCTCTCTCTTTCTCGCTCAGACACACACACAAGCAAACAAACATAAGTCATAAAAGCAAATTATTTTTAAAAGGGATGTTATCAAAATATACTATGAAAGGAATATAACTTTGCATCCCACACAGACTAAAATGAAACATGGACTCCAACTTTACTTATGGATGCAGCGCTGTCACGTAAAGTTGTCTCATCTTCAGGAGAGAGAGGACCTATGTGAGCTAAGGATATCACCAAACCAATCCTAAGGTCTCCTTCCAGGTCCTGTTATTGCAACACACAAACACACACACACACACACACACACACACACACAAACAACATGTCGATGCATCCATCTAAAAATACATTGTAAAATACAGCAGTGAGCACTGACATGCCATTTGACCACCTCCAATGATTTGGTCAAGTCAGTAAACACTAGTCTGCACCGACCATTTCTCACACTATTTAGGGAGAAGTCTGCAGGTTCATTCTTGAAAAGTGTATAAGATGTCCACATGATGCATATGGTAGAACCTAATCATATTGTGTTTCATAATCCCCCTCTGGTTCTAAAGATAGTGTTAAAAATAGACACGAAAATGTGAGCGACTTGGAGATATCTGAATGAAGGACAACATTTTACCCGGGGGCAGTAACCGACTGTGCAAAGACACAAAGACGCTGTCTACCGAGACAGGCCCATCTTCTGGGGGACAACGGAGAGGAGGTACACAACCCATGAGTCATGGGGTGTCAGATGACGGGTCACACTGTACAAACACGCAAAGATGCACATGTTATATAATAAAAGCACATCTGAGATGGGCCTGACGGCATTGTCCGCGCGGTCGTATCGCTAACACATCTCCTTCCTTTTAAAAGCCTCGGTGTCTTGCCAGAGCAGTGGAGTTGCACACACGGTATGCACTTATCAAGGGGATTCCGGCCGTGAGTCACTCTAAACCATCTGTCTGGGAGTGTGTACACCGTTCAGCATTTCTACCAGCGCACCGTGCTGCCACGTTGATGTCTATTGCATGTCTAAGTCAGGCAGCGTCATAAGCTTCTGTCTTAGGGCTTAAAATCATCAGAAATCAGACGCCGTTTTCGTAAACGTGTTTAAAATTCCTTCTGCCATTGTGCCCCGGTTTATTGGTTTCACATGTCAAATGGTAGGGTCCAGTGTCTCCAAATGCTTAAGCCATGGGATAGATTGTGTTAGAGAGTTTTCCCTTCAAAAACCTTCCCACCTCTGTCTAGACCTGCACCATGACACTCTATTTGGGTTCATCTGATAAGAGCCTGTGTATGCAAACCTGCACTCTATCTGGAGATGGGACCACAATGGACAGTTATCTATGGTACACAGGCCAAGTGATAGGTTGTCAACAGACGATAGACCTTTTAAAAAGCGAACTGGTCACAGTAGTAATGAGAGGCTGAGGGTGGACACAGTGGTTGTGAGAAGCTGGTAGTGGATACATTAGTTGGCCATAGACACAGTGCCTCTCTTATGGACCTAAAAACCTTTGAGCCTCTAGTCACTCATGGACCAGAGGCCAGACGTGGCCACATGTAATTGGCTAGAGCGGTAGAACTTACTCTGAGTCAGTACCACAGGGACGAATCCGATTGGGAATCGGTCTGCCCTCGGCTGCAGGGGTCACGCCAGCTAGCTGAGCGTTAGACCACGGCTGTGGCCAGGTGTTAAAACCATTAGTGCAGGGTGTGCCTACCCTCTCCAGTTCCCTGCTGTGTCTGGATGACTAAGCACCTATATTAAGATAAATCTTGTGACAGCTTTATAAGTCTTTAATGGAGATGGAAACCTGGGTGCATAAAGAGGGTGTGGTGTGGACGATACCTCTCTATGGCTATGACGCAACTTTAAACACGTCCAAATGTTTCGCTGGTTAAGTCAATTCATCAAATTACCAATCAATATAGCAAATCTAAAAAATTTTGGGGTGGGAAAATACGTTTCTTGCACCAATAGGAAAAGAACTTCATAACTGACTAGCTGTTTATATGACTCAGGTGTGTGTGTAAGAACAGTAGTAGATAAGGCTGGTGCTTTTCTTGTCAGTTTCTAGGTGTGAATGGGCCTCAACATCAAACACCTCAACTGTTTAAGCTAGATAAAGACTTATCATTAGCAACTTAGGTGTGTTCCTTTTAAAGCGAAGTTTATTCCTCCTTTTAAAAAATAAAGTAACTAACACCTGGTGAGATAAGTACTACAAAACTTCACTTCAAGACGTTTGGACAAAGATAGAGATAGGGAAGGAAATCACCTTCTTATCAATGTGCAAAACGGGAGAAATTATTCGACAGTTCAGCAGCTGATATAAATAAATTTTACTTCAATTAACCCTTGAACCAGCCTTCTCGCAGAAAGGTTAATTACCCTGCTGTGTTCCTATGGTTACTAGGTAAACTGATTCACTTGATCAATCTGATTTCAACTGTTTTGACGGTGTGCCTGCGTTTGTTGCTGCTGTTTTTGTTTGATAGGCACACCAAATATGTATTTCCCTGTTAGTGTCTGGCAGATTTGAAACAACAGCTTGCTGTTCTGTTAGTCATAAGCGTGGGCTGTAGGATTGATTATGCACAGTCATCTCCTTGATTGATGGAGGGAATGCTAAACTGTGTGGATGAGTTTATCCTGTTTGACAGGGACGGGACTTGCAGTTGGCCACTTGTACGTACACACACACACACACACACACACACACACACACACGGCCACAAACACTAGTCCGATCAGTGTCATCATTGGTAACGCCTTATCTCTGAGAGACATCTCACCTATTCATTCCAATACTGTACATGTGTAACGGCTCGTTTCAAAATGCATTTATCACCTGTCAATCAGAGAGCACAAAGACCCTATGCTTTTTATATCCATTTGCCTGTGTATGTGCTTGAGTATAAAGCTAATGGCGAAATGGTGAAATGATCTGTGAAAGTTGATACAGCGATAATCAGCCAAAGAGAGGGAGTGATTGAATGCAAAAGAAAACAGACAGGTGAATCCCATGGAGGAGATAAAGACACAGGGGAATCGAATGGAAGAGTAAAAAAGACAGCGGACCCTCCGGATGTACGTATAGTGAGATAAATGGAAAAAAAAACTGTTTGACTGACAGATAAAGAGAAACAGAAAGGCAGAGTGAGAGAGAGAGAGAGAGAGAGAGAGAGAGAGAGAGAGAGCTCAACGATGAAGGAGTTCCACTGAAAGAAGACAACGGCGATGGGGGGAGGGGGTGTGGTGTGCCTGTGCGTGCCTGTATGAGCCACTGTATCGGAATGCTGGCCTCAGGCCCTCAGCAGCACTCGGCTTCGACTTCTGTAAACAAACTTACAGCAGGGAGAATGAGGGGACCACACAGTGTCTCCCGAGTCCAACCGACAACAGCCCCGGCCAGGGGGCCACACCACCGGGAGCCATCGACACAGAGAGGGGGCCGGCCGGTCCTAAGACGACGTGTTAGTAGTCCATTAGGCTCCACAAATGAACATGATTTATGTTCGATGTATACGCATACAAGTCGAGTACAATATGCTGTAGCGCTTAGTGCCGACAATGGCAGAACAATCCCATGTGCTGACTATGGTCCTTGTGTGGCTTGCCGGTGTGCTGTGTGTCTCAGTGCCACGGTGGCGGTCCAGTACGGGGTGAGCCCTGGTCGGGGAGGTCGCTGATGTGTCAGCGTTCCTCAATCAGTCCTTTGTCTCCCGCCTGGATAATAATCCAACTGTCGCCTTCCCGTTATTGGTCTAAACAGGTTTGATGAGCTGTTCAACACATGTAACACCCTCCCCGGGCTCTCGCCTTGAGTACAGCCATCGCACGCAATGGGCATTCTTTGGGTGGAGAAAGGTGATAAACATAGAGCCGAACACTATCACTCAGTTTGTGTGTGCAGGTGCGTGTGTGTGTGCGTGTCTGTGTGTTTACGTGTGAATTTGAAACACAGCCAACTAACAGAAAGAGACAGCTTAACAAGAGTGAGGGTTTCCACCAGCACGTTCTTGTTAAATGTTGTAGTCCTGATCATATTTTCAGCTGACGTGATGTGCTTGTGTACAATGTAGGTGTGTGTGTGTGTGTGTGTGTGTGTACATGCGTGTGTGTGCGTTAGTGTGTGTCTGTGTTAAATAGCGTTACTCCATACTGTATGGGAGTTGTGTCAGTGACTGTCTGTGTGCTGTCTGGGGGGTGGGGTGGGGTGGGGTGGGGGTGGGGGGTGATGATGGGGGCAGTGGTGGCAGCAGTGATGTATGTGGGTTGAGGAAATCGTTACGCCTATAATGGTGCTCTCTGATTGTTGTACTTACGAGGCGTAAGAACCGATGCAAATTCCTTCAGTTCCATTTCCTGCTACACATAGGGATGGGGGTTGGAATCAATTAAAATTGGAGTGGGAGATTGATTGTGGACCTTTCTGGTGCTATAGAGTCCCATCCCACAGATGCCCATGCAGGTCTTGGCCCTGAGCTTCAGTTCCCCTCTGCTCTCCAACAAGCAACACCCTTCACTAGACCAGGCCAGGGGAGAGGCTGAGGGGAGGAGATGAGGACATGTGAGGAGAGAAGGAAGAAGAAGAAGAAGCAGAAGAAGAAGAAGAAGAGGAGGACGGATGAGGAAGGAATGGACAAGGAGGAAAAGCGGTGGAGAAGAGAAGCCTGGGGCAATCGGCAAGGCCTTCAATCACACTGCTGAGATAAGTCAATGATGTGCCCAGACAAGTGGACAAGATAACACCAGATATGTGTTAGGTTCAAGAGCTAATCCCGTTTTTGGATGCCAAAAAGAGGCGGTGCTTTCCTTTACGTGCAGACGTTGACAAAAAGGGCTCTCTCAAAAACCTCAGTAAAATGGTCAGTCGTTGCTTCATTATGTGATTGAACCAATCCCCATAGCTAAGCCATGATGAGACAATGAGGCTGCATGCAAATGACTTATTTTAGCTGTTAGGGTTAATGTTCTGCCCTCGAAGCACCGTGGCTGTATTGTATTTATACCTGAAAAACCATGTGAGTAAACTTTGTTCAATCTGATCCTTGTTCGTACTTTCCCCTTCAAGTGTCACATTGGCTCAGTTATTTCTATAATGTTATATCAGCTCTAAAAATCTCCCACATTTGTCAGTTAGACCATTCTATAGGACAAAGACTTCATTTGCATCCATCCACTTTTTCCAATAGTCCTCTGATCATCAGACGTCTACAATCTGTGAACACCTGTCAAACACACACAAACACTCACACACACGCTACCTGCTAAAAGAGCTGGAGGGCCTGATCTAAAACACCCAAACCACACATACACACACCGTCACATCACACACACACGGCTGCTTTGTTCTTGAGGCCTATTGTATCAAGCCTTTAGTTTCAATAGTTCATTTGTGTTCTATGCCGTCCTTTCCACTGAAATAGCATTGTCACTTTAAAGTACACCAGCGCTTTGTGGATGGAGACAGATAGAGCAAGAAGTTGGAGATAGGAATAAAGGATAGTTATCAAGAAGATTTTCCTTAAAAAACAATATCCAACCAATACCATGCTGAATCAATGGCTGATTTCAGCAATGTTAACAGACCAGCTTATCCTCATTCTGAATTTACTTCCTTGGTGAAAGATACTGTATCTGGCCAGATTATGTGACAACGGGAAAATAACACATTATTTGTTGAGATATTTTATTGTGTCATACTGTAGCTCTTGTTAAACTTGCTTTTGCGCCATTTTATGCTAATGCACACACAAAGACACAAAATGCCTCAGGTGGTGGACCCTGACAGGTTGTGGGTGGATCAAAGTTCAGATTTTGAATGTCAGATGTTCGACAATGGAGGATCGAGGGAGAGGGGAAGTTCGGGAAGAGCACACAGAGAGAGGGGACTTAGCGTGTATAGAGCCGAGCAGGATTCATTTTAGCAGGAGGAAAAAGTACCATTTACAGAACGCCTGTTTGCAGATGGGATCAGAGCTTGGTAAGGGAGCAGAGAAAAAAGAGAATAAATGAAGAGATTGTCCACACTGTCTACACGACACAAACCCCTCTAAAATAACGGTGTGTGTCTCTGTGTACACTGTGTGCGATATATTTTCAAATATCATCTATAATATGTCCAAATGACAACACTGTAAACCCCCCTCCCCGCTCCCCGCTCCTTTCTCTGCTCTCACCCAGGCACGGGAAGCAGGATGTCTTTCATCCAGCCCAGCAAGGGGATCAAAGCCAAGGGGCTCCTGGCTGAAACTGACCTCAATTTGCACCACCGTGCACGCCCCATCACTCCGCCACACACAATCCTACAGTCTCCTCCTCACATCCCCCCTCCACGGCCTCCCGCTGAGGTTCTAAGGCTCACACACACATCGGCCTCCCCTTCCTGCGGCCGTCCTACCTCGGGAACTTTGAGACGACATCTTTCAATGCTGCTTTCCCCGTGAGGATCTGTTTGAAGAGTTACGCTTATCATTCCAAGGTGTCCTTTCTTATTGTCAGTACGGATAGGCAGAACGACTCACTCCTCCACTCTCCATGCGGTTTAGTTCAGTGGTTCCCCAGACTCACTGTACCGCCACTGTCGGCCTCAGAAGCCTGTTTGTAGAAGGGGTCTTTCACAATAGCATTACCCTGCTCTCCACTTCAAAGACCAGGCTGTGTTTAGCTTCCTCTCTGCGTCTTCAGAGTCAGTATTTTCACTAGAGACAGCCCCTCTCCTCAAGCTCCCAAACAACCCACACGTCAGCTTTGTAGTCCCCTTATGTGTACACACACATGCACACACTTTCACCAACACCCATTGTTGAGCTTGTGGATGCAGAGCCCTAAATACATAGAAAGTAATTCAATTATGTTTATACACGGTATTAGCTGTTCGTTCAACATTCATGTCAGCAGTTGACAAAAGACGGTACTTAGCAGACTTTGTTTGCAGAAGGTTTTGCGTTGTGCACTTATCTCAGTTTGCTACCTGCCCAACTTAAACCCCTCCATTCACATACGCATTTACCAAATGGAAATTTTAAACCAAAACCCATGCATGATACCTTGTCCTTTATTTACTGTGGCTGACAGTAGGTCAGAGGATTAAGATAAACCCAAACAGACTTTATATAATGTTGGTACTGTAACCAGTTCACACGATATGTCTGGTTTGGTACGCAGGGGCCTGAGGTTTTCACTTTTAATGGAGTTGAGTTACTTGCATGTTGACCTTTAAATTTTTGTGCAACTGAATACACTGTTTACAAATAGCTAAGTGCACAGTTTAACTGTGTAAGTCTGTAGCAGCAACTTAGTGCCAATATCCTTTTATATCGCAAAGATGACTTGTAAATGGAGCTATTCAGTCATCATGTAGCCAAACGTCTCTTTTATTGTCTGCTAAGTTCTCATTGCTCCCAAACTGTTATCTCCCCATAGAGAACAAATTGCTGGAGGGTTGTAAATTATATTCTTGGGCGCCCCCTTCTGGGCAGTATAGAAAAGAAATGGGTCATTATATTACATGAAAAAAATCTCTTTCAAAAAGTCAACAGCAGTGAAAAATCCTTTTATATGACACCTTATCAATAT
>JAVQIZ010100970.1:0-12118 GCA_036023535.2 Galaxias brevipinnis | reverse complement strand
TATTCTTTATTTGTTTAAATTTAGAATTTTTGTATTCTCTGTTATGTGAAGCACATTGAGCTGCACTTGTTGTATGAAATGCGCTATACAAATAAAGATTATTATTATTATTATTATTTGTATGGAGGGTGAGTTTCCATTTTGTTTCTGTTTGGTGCGTCGTTCATTGGATTGTGTCGTCGTGTTGTCCAGGATTGGGCAAAACAATGGCCTGTGTTTGTGTCTTTGTGTGTGTGTGTGTTTCTATGGCTTGTGTCGTGCATGGCTTACCAGGGTGGTCTACTGCACTAGACCATGACCTGTGTGTGTGTGTGTGTGTGTGTGTGTGTGTGCGCTCGCGTGCGTGCACGTCGCTAACGTCACTGTCCTATGGTTGTAGAGCGGACCAGGGGCGTCTGTTTGACTACATTGTGAGCTGGGGCAACCTGACGGAGGAGAAGGTGGCTTGCTACCTGAGGGACATTCTAGAAGCTCTGCACTACCTGCACAGCTGGAGCATAGCACACCTGGACCTCAAGGTAGTGCACACACACACACACACCTCTGCACCTCACACGCACGCACATGCATTCACACACACACACACCCCTGTACCTCACAAGCACTCACACTCACACATACACCCCTGCACGTCACACACACACACCCCTGCAGCTCACACGCACGCACATGCACTCACATACACACACACACACACATCCCTGGACTGCATGGTAGCACACGCAGACAGTCAGTGTATTAATGAACATGTGGAGGTTTGGGACATCAAGCCTAACCTGTAAACTACATTTATATTTTTTAATTTTCTCTATGAAATGGTGTTATATGGTCTTATCATGTAATTTGAAGGGCAGCATTGATGAGCATTATGCGTGTGTGCTCTTCAGTAATATCAAATAGTGTGTGTGTTTTTCTGCTTCCAGCTTTTAGAACTTGTGTGCTCTCTGCAGTAACTTCCAATCCTTCCTCTACCCCTTGCAGCCTGAGAACATCTTGGTAGAGCACTCCTCCTCCTCCTCACAGCCCCCCGTGGTCAAGCTGACGGACTTTGGCGACTCCACCCAGCTCAGCCCCACTGCCCCGTACCTCCACCCTCTCCTGGGGAGCCCCGAGTTTGCGGCCCCCGAGTTGATCCTGGGTCAGCCTGCAGCCTTGACCTCTGACCTTTGGAGCTTAGGTACGGAACTCTGTTGATGTATCCTTTCGTCTTTTGTATTTTCTACTTGCATTGTATACAGAACTGAATAGGCGAGATTCCAAACATCCTTACAGTGTATCTCCTTTTTAAGTTGTGTTTGGTCATTTTGTACTTTTGTACTTTCAATTGACAAATCTGTCAGTTGTTTTTGTCATTGAGATTTTTTGTCACATTCACATAGCAGTACTAAATATCATTACATTACATGTACATGTATACATTACATATAAATATACTTTTGTATTAGGGGAAGATTTACATACTAATGTTTGAATGTTTGTTTTCATTTATATATGTAATGAATGTATTTGATTCACATGAAGATTCATGACCTTGATCGTGTTGGCTCCGTTGAACTAGGGGTGGTGACCTACGTGATGCTGAGCGGCGCCTCCCCCTTCCTGGACGAGAGCGTGGAGGAGACCTGTCTGAACGTCTGCCGCCTGGACTTCAGCTTCCCCCACGACTACTTCCAGGGCGTGACCCCGGCTGCCAGGGCCTTTGTGCTGCTGCTGCTCCAGGCACGGCCCGACCGCCGGCCCTCCGCCTCCGCCTGCCTCCAGGAGCCCTGGCTGCAGCCCCGGGATAACCCCTCCTCCTCTTCCTCCTCCTCCACCCACCGCCTGGGCCAGCCACGACCTCCCCCCAGCCACCATCCTCATCGTCATCGTCGCCGTCATCATCAGAGCGCCATGCACCTCGACACCTCCAGGCTCGTCTCGTTCATCGAGCGGCGGAAACACCAGAACGACGTTCGGCCCGTAGCCGCCTTCAAGGCCTTCCTGCACAGCCGGCTGCTAAACCACGCCTGACCACCGGGGGGGGGGGGGCGCCAGAGGGTCGTAAACGAGACGTGCCGGGATGTGTCGTTCTCTTTCACTGTTCCAAACGGTCTCTGGATAAGTACAGTCCTCTGCCCGTGGTATTCCCGTTCACCCTGTCCTATCACAGGGAGCATGCTGGGTGTGGAATAGTCTGGTTCAGTCCGGTTTGGATCGGGTTATGAAACAACAGGCCCACTCCCGGGATCACCGCCACTCCCCACCCCACCCACCCCAGCTATGATGACTTCCTCCTTCACGACGCCACTGAAAGTCCTGCTGCTGTCTGCTCTCTGACAGACGTATCTGATCTGTCCTCATGGAGATTTGAGATTTATTTGACGTGTTTCTCCAAGGGACTCAGACACATCCTTCCCTTGACCCTAGACCTTCGACCTCCACCCTACCTTACCCCGTACATACATTGGCATACCAATGTCTATATGCCTGCACAAAGAGTGGAGATCTTTTTGAAGAAGTTGTTCAAACTTGACGAGCAGGGAGAGAACTGAAGTTTCTCAAAGAGCCAGCGGGAACAAACAAAGTACTCTGAAACAATACTGTAAAGAAACATAAAGAAAAAAAGAAAAACAAATGAAAATCAGGTTGCTTCGGTTTAAAAAGAGAAAGCGGTTCTTTTTTTTTGTAATCAGAGATTACTTTTTGTAAAAAATATAAAAATAAACTGTACAGTGATAAAAACACAGACGTCTTCGTTCCTATCTTTTCCCGAACAACAAAGTCGGTGAGAGAAAAGGACAGGAAACCAAATGAACGCGACACATACACAAAGCAACAACCCAGTCAGTGTGACCTGCAGCATGGTGGAGACGGCTGACGGAAACCTCACTGCAGGACTCATCGTATCCTAGCAACACTGAAGGGACAGACGACACTCTTTCAGTCAATAAAACAAATATAGACGACCATACAAGGTTTGAGGGGAAAAAAACGACAACTTCTACGACTATTGGAAAAGCTCTTCAGATTTCTAATTGCATCCGCCTTACTTTGTAAATAAAGTGTTTCCTGCCTTCATTCTCATTTGAAGAATTTTGTCTCGAAATGAAAACGCTGTTTCATTTGCTAAGTTGCGCGTTAAGTCCCACCAGTAAGTGTGACTGGTGCATGGACAGGAAAGTCGTTTTGAGACCAGTCCACTTGGCTGGACTTCCACTGCAAACAACCGTGATGAAAATGCACTCGTAGTTGCGTCAATTCCAATGTGCAATGTTGCAGCTTTAAACGTTTATGCAAATATTTATGAAGACTTGTGTTGTAGCCGTATTCTAAAATGGCATGTACGTTACTGGTACTGCATTAGATGTCTGTATTGTGTTTCTTCTGTATGTATTCAGTTCAGTATTAATACTTTGTAACGCTCAAACGAGTGTTTGCAAAAATAATGTATAAAAAAGATGTGTATCTATATTACAGGCACTTATGCTTTCAGTTTGCTATTGTTTTTTTATTTTTATTTATATAATTATACCAAAGTTAACAAAACTTTACCTATCTCCTTTACGATGTGTTATAATTTCTCATGTTAAGTTATGAAAACCATGGCTGAACTTAGAGATATAAGTGTTTACATTAGTTCACCGTGGCTTAATTTATTATTGTTGTAATAAGAAATAGTTCTGTGGCAAATTGCTTAAAAAGAAATTTAAACAAGTACAAACTTAATGTTTTTTTTTTTCTTCAGAACCCTTCTCTTTTTATGCTTTGCACAAAGTGGTGGTTACTGTGAGAGTGTGTTATGCTCATCAACGTTCTGTACATACCAGATGCGTGTCGGGAAGGCATTTGGGGATTTTACTTTGAGATTAACTCGGATAAGGTTCTCGTTGAGCAATAGGTCTGGAATATGCTTTCTGGAGCTGAGTTTACATAAGCTGTCCGAGGCACTCCGGTTGTTACACTGAAAGCACTTGGTGACATGGCTTTTTTTTTGGTAAACTACGAACAAGCACCAGTACTACAAATAATCAAAATAACATTTAGAAAAGTGTTTTTACTTATTTTTCATTGAATGAATCAATGTTCAAGTAATACTTTTGTTGTTCACAGTGTCAGTCTTGGGGAGAAGTGGATCAAGATTCCATTAATTTATTGATTGATTGTTTTATTTTCTAATGTTTTCTTTCGGAAGATGTTATTGAATATCATGTTTTACGTAAGAGAATTGTTGAATGATTTCTCTTTTGGGCCTGTACTTTTGAAGAGTCTTTCCATCTCATGTGGCTGTGTGTTTATTGTTTTGGCTATGTGAAGCTGTACAGAGAAGCCAGACCCAGCTCTGGATAGAATCCTCATACCCTCATATTTTATACATTCAAACAGCAACAGCAACTTCATTTTGAATGTCATAGTATATAATATGACTTATTTTTTACCTTCTTTTTGGCTTTTGCATGTACATTTCTTTGTACAGAAATAGTGTGTACACATTAAGTGCTGTAAATATCTCAGTTATTTTGTTCATTAAACATTGGGAACATACCTACTTTGGTACTGTTTTTTTTTTAATATATGTTGTATTTCAACACACACATCACATTTTACTCTTAAGAACTGCTAAACATAAAGAATAACAAGATATTTCAATCACTTGTACTCATGTTCGGCATCAAAACCACGTTGACAGGTTATACGTACTATATACATGTTGTCGAGCTGGGAAGGTCTTAATAATCCTGGAAGACATATGTTTTATTACATTCTGATTCTCTGTTTAAATTTATAGTTTATAGTTTCTTAGAGTCATAAATAAAAGCTTGTCAGCCACAGTGACGTACATGCTGGCACAGATGGTAACAACATTGAGAAGATGTGAATTCGTCATCCACACTCGGCAAAGGCACGCGTTTTGTTTCTTTGAAATGTTGAGGTAGATCTCACAAACAGATTAAGATACTTAGAACACTATCTTATGAGGAAAATCTCATGGCTGCACAATGCCACCCTGTTGCATGCACGCACCAGGGGTCTTTTCCATATCGAGGTGTCTACCCGTACCCAAACCAAACTAGCCCAAATAGTCTGTGTTCACCCAGTATTTTTCCCATACAGTAGCTACAGCAAATTGAAGAAGACATTTTTTTTTATTTAAATGACGTAATGAAGTGGGGGGTTTTAAGAAAGTTTCTCGTTTCAAGCTGTGTGCACAAGGTGGAGATTCCTGTGTGGTTAGGGCTAGGCTCATAAAGACATGATAAGTAACTAACTGAACTTTGGGTGTTTTGCTAAGTCCTCTATACATCATGTCTTCTAGGAAAACGGCAGTGTCTGTCCTCTCTCACACATCACAGAGCAGCGTTACTACCGACCTATCTACTAAAAAGTTACTTTCATAAAACTACCCACAGGTTCTGATATGAAGTGGATTTTTTTTTAAGGTGGTGGTTGTGTGGGTGGGGGGCTGTTAGCATAGCAGAAGTGTTTCACGGAGGGTGAGGTAACCGCTATTGAGTTCTACTTGTGTATTCCATCAAATGCGCATGTCTGTGCTCCTCTGTAGCAGTTCTAGATCTTGTTGCGATAATAAGTGAAGAGAGAAGAGTGGGTCCACATCTGCTCTCCTCTCTAGTAGTTCTAGATCTATGTTATGGTGTTAAGCGTTGTAATCAGGTGTGAAATCAGTCCGTTATCGTTGAGCAGGCTACAGCTTCCCACACCCCACACTGTTTATTTTTTTTTAAAGAAATTGTTTTCATTTAGTACAGGGTAATAATTTAGCTTTATTTACTTAACTATTTAATAATACAATAAAATTATTGCTTTTAATCTTCACTCCTTCGAATTTAATCGAAGGGAATACTTGACATAGTTGAGTTTTACTTGATTTGTAACTCTGCTTACTCTGTTCTTAATTGCAATAGAGGAACACATTACCACAGAGTAATAGGGGTCAATAAATAGATTTTAGGACAGCTAAGACGTTTCAGTACTGACAAACATGAACACAAGAAAAGTGATCGTTCTCTCATTCAAACCTAAACTACATTTCACCACTAGATGGCGGACCTGATGGTCTTTGAGCTGTGGGGGCCTGTCTGATCATATTTCTACTGATCTAGATATTTTGATCAACCATACACTGCCATTGAATTTTATATTATTAGACTTCTCTGTCAGACAAATGTTTTGTTCTATTTGCACAAAGTCAGTACTGTAAGTCTAAGATAAATAGACGATAAAGGGACTTTGTAACTATAAGATGTTATTTTACACATTACTTTTCCAACGCCCCATAAAGTAGACCTCTCCAGCAGCCTGTTTGCAACGAGACAATGATAAACATTTTTAAAGTTTTATAAACACAACAAAGACAACCCATACCAGGGAGAAATGACAATTGAGCTCTTAAATTAATTATATTAATTATGTAAACTTACTAAGCTCATATCTGGACGTGACATTTAATCTGAGTGCACACACTGTTTCTGTACAAAACAATTCGTAAAAAAAACACCCAAGTCTACTAGTCAAGTAACCTCTAAAAAGTAGCAAGCATCTACAGAGAGAGAGGAAGTTAGCTGCCTAACACACCCCATTTGCAGGTCCACCCATCCCCTCTTCATTGGAGAAGGCGTTTCATTCAGGCACAACCCTTCCTGGTAGCACAGGAAAATGTTGTCCCAATAATTGTTTTTGTGTGGACAAGGTGGCCAATATGAGTAAACAACGCAACTTGTCAGCAGTCATGGGGGGGGGGATCTCAGATTTTAATCACACAAATGTTGATGATGTTTACTTCTTATTTTGCTGTCAACTGATGTAAAGTCATATGTTCCACAGACGAGGTACTTCCTGCAAGTCAAGTGCTTGTTTTGGTCAGCCGTTGCTTTGAGTCATCTAACCCTCTTAAGTACCAACAGCTGTGGGAAGGTTGGAGAGCTGCAGGAACCGATACGTCTGTGGCCTGCGTTCTGACAGCCGTTCACAACACCTAAAGCAGGTGGTTGCCGTGGGGATAGTGTAACTAGACCCAGGTATTTAGTGGCACAATCATGTAAACAACATGTATGATTCTCTGTGTCCAAATACATCATACAAGTAGAAATGAAGATATAATAAAGGTTTACAATTGACAGTATTTACACGTACAGTGGTTGGTATTAATCTCACCAGGACTAGTTTTTAAGTTATTTTTATTTCGTTTTTTAAGGAGGATAACAATGGACTATATAATAAACTGGTACGTGTAAAATTGTATTATTACAGTATTTTGTTATTGAAGCAGGATCCCATCATGCATACTTTTTAAAACACGATCTCTGAGCTCAGCATCATCCAAAATTGCTATGGTTAGCACATCGTCTTATCTTATGATACATTTATGCCTGAGGTGCATGCAGATGTAGCTATTGTGAAACTCTGCATTGTTTTGTGCTATTGCACATTTTGCCACAAACCTCAAAGTGGTTTATCTCCAATGATAACAGCTGTTGTTAAACTGTATGTCTTCATCAGTTGTTTGTTTTGGATTTAGGAAAATCTATTGAGAGGAAATTCATAATTTTACCAGACAGCTGTACAGGTTCTATGCAGACCATATGAGGGACTCCACATTGTTTGGAAAATGTGTTGATGTAATGATTTTTTCAGCAGTTCACACCAGACTTGGCCTCTGTGGTCCTTTTACATTCAGGAAGTTAATGCAAAGACAGTTTTGTACCCTGGGTTCATCCGAGGAGCAAATAATTACAACATACAATTCCTATTCCACTTTACTTGTTTTTTTTTTTTAAGGCAATCGGGTTGCATGCTTTTTTTTAAGTGAGGTGTTAGGAAAATTTTCCATTACAAAGGTTAACTAATTAGATTTTTCAGTGCAGGTTTCTCTTGGTCTTGTTGTCCCACTAAGAGATCCATGAAAGGGTGTGACTTTATTCTAAGAAATTTTACAATCAGGAAGTGAAGCAACTTTAGCGAGTACTCCTCAAAAGATGACATCAAAACAAGTTAATATCCTCTTCTTGTGCTCATCTTGGAGTATGGCATAATGGATATTACAACGTATTATTCCGTGTATTCTTGAAATTCCCTTTCATTATAATAATCAAACTGTCACGACAACAACGTGTTGGACTGAACTGTAAAACACGTCAAAGGTAACAGACAGTACCAGTCCAAAGTTTGGACGCCTTGAGTGGGACGGGTATCATTTCACACAGCGGTGGACCTCTCCTCCACGCTTGTGGTCTGGGAGTAGACCGACAATCTTCTGCTGTCCTGGGGCAAGAAAGCGTTCAGGACCCTGCAGACTCCGCACGGAGCTTTATGGACCAACCGCAGGAGGTGCCTCCTGAACTTCTCCCCGACAAACACGTACAGGAACGGGTTGAGGCAGCTGTGAAAGTACGCCAGGGTCTCCGTGACCTGGAGGGTGAGACGGAGGGCGTTGCTGCTCTCGCAGGTCAGCTCCATCCCCTGGCTCAGCTCCAGCGCTTTCAACAGTGAGGCCAAGTTGTAAGGCGCCCAGCAACAGAAGAAGACGATCACCACCGCCACCACCAATCGGATGGCCTGTTTCTTGGAGGACGGCCCCCTGAGGAGCCGACGGACGATCTGGGTGTAGCAGAACGCCATGACGACCAGAGGGAGCAGCAAGCCCAGCACGTTCATCTTGTAGAGGCTGAAAACAGTCCAGTGGTGTCCTTCGTACGCGGCCGCGCAGTACGCCGTCCCGTTGTAAACCTGCGTCCTGTGATTGGCTAACTCCGGAAAGGACGCCAGGACCCCAGCCAACCAGGTGATGGCGACCGCTACCAGGCCGAAGGTGCGCGTTCTGGCCCGCATGGCGTAGACGGCGTGCACGATGGCCAGGTAGCGGTCCATGCTCATCAGCGTCAGGAAGAAGATGCCGGCGTAGAAGCCGACGCGATAAACCCCCAGGACCACGTGGCACAGGAAGTCCCCGAACACCCAATGGGCGCGGGCCTGGTGGGCCAGGAAGGGCAGCGAGGCCACCAGCAGGAGGTCGGCCACGCCCAGGTTCAGGAGGCAGAGGTCGGTGACGCTGCGGAGCCGGGGCCGCGACAGGATGACCCAGAGGACAAGGCCATTACCCAGCAGACCCAAAACGAAGAAGAGGGAATATACAGCGGGGAGGAAGAAGGATCCGTGAGGCTTGTAGTGGCAAAGGCCGCTGTCTTCCTCCGTGTAGTCTATGTCGAAGTACTCCGTAGGGGGAAAGTCCACATAGACTGGGAAGGCACCAGGGGTGGGGGGGTCTGACCTGCATTAGAGCACGAGATAGCAGGACAATAGTACATTTTAAACAGTGTGTGCATGCGTCTGTTGTGTGTTGTGTGTGTGTCTGTGTGTTTTAATGTTTGACAGTCATGGAGTAAAAAATGTCGATGAAGCATGTGTCAATCTCCACATTTACAATATGTCTTGGGATGCATGGGCAGTGTCACCACATAATTACAATGCATTGTACTGTACCTAGCTTGACTTTTAATTGACTACCTTAGAGACAGAAAAGCCCGCCTACATATAAATCCTTTATACCGAGAGCACACGTGTGTGTGTGTGTGTGTGTGTGTGTGTGTGTGTGTGTTTGTATGTGTGTGTGTGGGTGGGTGGAATGTGAGGGAGGGAGGTGAGTTTTTATGTATATGTATAATATTGTTTGAATAATATTTATAAATCTAAACAGTTCTACAACAGAGCAGTAAGCCTTTAAACTTAATGACCTACAGACTTCATAGTTTAGGGTTGATTATGGTATACACCTGAAGATGTTTTTCAGCTTTGGCTGCACTGCTTTAAGAAGTCCAAAGCGTTATTTCAGCAGTATATCTGTAAGCCAACATACTCCCTCTCTCTGCAGTCTAGTTAACGTTCCCTTCACTGACTACGCTGCTTCAGACGTCCAAAGCATTACTTTCCTGCATGGCTTTGAGCCAACACTCTCTGCTGCCCCATAACATTCTCAGCTCTATAGATCCACTTCATAGCTATAGAAACACACTCACCCATAGTCGCTGAAACTGGTGACCTCGAAATTCCATGTCTGGGTGGACATTCCCGGGCTAGTCCACCAAAATACAAAGCATATGAGTGGTGTTTTCACATTTTTCCATGAAAAAGTAGCTCATAGAGCAGATGTTGGAGCTGGAATGTTGTGAGTCCTGAATAAAGTCTAGAGTAGGAGGAGGACGCTCTTCATCCTCTTTGAGGCTGCGATCCTTTTGGAAAACACGGTTGACGTTTAATGGGAACTACGTTTGAAAACTTGTGTCTTACCTTGCTGTAGTGTTGTCAGGATTTCCAGGGAAGTCCATCTTTGATGACAGTCTTTACTTGAACAAAAATGTCTTCTCCGACATCTCACATGAGGCTGTTGTGAAAGAGACTTGTTTGTACCACAGTAGTTTTGATTGTGAGTGGCAACAGCAAACTGCATAGTTGCTAAATGCTTCTGGGAGCTGCAAGTTAGGGTGGGTAAGGTGAGTGGTTAAAGTGGGGGCTGTTACAATCAAAAGCTGTGCTGTGAGGTTAGACACTTGCTTGGAGCTCTTTTCTTTATTGGTAGTTTCATGTCAGTTGACAGTGACCATGTAACCACACACATGTATATGCAAGGTGCAAAAAAAAAAAAAAAGAAGAAAGAATGCATCCAGCTGCAAACCATAGCTTAAGGCGGAGGCTTGGGTATGATTTCTACGCACCGCTCTAGAGGAAGCAGTACTGAAACAATGGTCCTGCAGAGGAAGTCCTATGCACGCTTTGGGGCCTCGCCAAGTATACCCAGCTTAATGCACATACACCTTGAACTATTGGATCGAACTTTCTTAGCTATTCATTTGAACGTCTTCCTATTTGTGACACTGGAAGAAGCACATTTTAAAGTGAAGGGAAGTCTGATGTTCCAGCTGGAGTTAAATCCCTATCTATATAGTGTACGAAGCATACCCTTTTACACTAATTGAACTCGCATCACAAGGGCTGAGACTTGACCTGAGCAGGGTGCTCTAAAACTCATTGTTCAAGATATCAGCTCAAGATGCCACTGGCGAATTTACTCGAGCAATACCTTCAAACCAGGATACAGGTGTTTGTGTATGCACATAGGGACATATTATGTTAGCATGTTCACAACGTATAAATTCAAGCGCTGAATGGTGCGCTAAATGACTTAAACTTAAATTATTTCAGAGTTTTGAATCATCGGATGCTTAAGGGATAAAAAGGCAGTGTAACACGGCTAAGTGAGCAAGGGGGTCTTTAAACTCACAGGTTCCTGTTTGTAGTGTACACTCATAGCGCAAGTCACATACAGAAACGTGAGCACCGCATGTGGTTACTAAAGTAAAGAGGTGCAAAGATAAGTGTCGAATCACAACCTGTGTTGTTCTCTGTATCTATGTGAATTATATGCAATAATGTGTCATTCAAACCTATGGGGGAAATTATCTCAATGTAGTCTATTGTCTTTGTTGTTATTTAATTTTTTATGTTCTTTTATGATTTTCATTTTGATTGTAGGCGAGGGTGGAAATTATTTACATGAGAGAGAGAGAAAGAGAGAGAGAGAGAGAGAGAGAGAGATAGTGAGTGTGCCATAATGATTGGACTATGTCACATCTTACCACACCACCAGACAAGAGTGGTAATTTGATGTTTATTAGTTGGTGTATGAACTTGTAAAATTATCAATATTGTTATTAGATTGTTGTTTACTATATACAATATTTACTTTGTGTTTTCGTGCCAAGAAAGCACCATTGAATGGGACTGAGACTGATTATTGTGTAGGTTAAGTGCAGATGTTTCACCTGATCTCTGATCAATTCATATTGTCCATATTGATATGCACAACGTGCAAGTAATGAGCTACAGTTGAAATGGAGGTCAGCTGTGACTGGGGGTGATTGATTTTGTTGTTGGCCCATCTATGATGAGACTGACCACAGTTTGCCTATGTTTGTGTGTGTGTGTGTGTGTGTGTGTGTGTGTGTGTGTGCGTGTGTGTGCGCGCGTGCGTGCCTGCGTTTGTGCGTGTGTGTGTGTGTGTGTGTGTGTGTGTGTGGGTGCGTGCGTGCCTGCGTTTGTGCGTGTGTGTGTGTGTGTGTGTGTGCATGCG
>JAVQIZ010100964.1:0-26087 GCA_036023535.2 Galaxias brevipinnis | reverse complement strand
CCCCCCACACACACACACACTAGTGTGATGGTTAATACAACTACTGCATGACCAATACAATAAATGTATGCAGTCTCGTGTATTCTTTTTGTGGAGGTTGCCTGAAGTTCCCATTTTAGTGATTTCCATAGTTTCTTTTTAAGTTTAAAAAGGATTCACATTCCATTCACATTTTAATTTTAAAATTATTGCAATTTCTTTTGTCGTTTGAAATACATTTACAGTAATTACCAATTGTTGCATCCAACAGTGAGGGTCTGTCCTGGTTGGTAGACGTTTCCATTGTGCAGGCAGGGACAGCTGGCCTCCTTGATACAGCCTCCTTTCCCATCAGCCACAAGTCCTTCAGGGCACATGCAGCCTGACGTACACGATGTGCTGACCTGCACATGCCAAGGGGACAGAGGAAATAAGATCTAAGATACCTTTTTAAGTGAGTGTACGTATGTGTGAATGTGGGTTCATAATTTAATTCCCCATGAAATTAAGTGAAAAGATGGAGTTCTAAATGCCGGTGTAGGGACTCACACAGGTCATATCCAATGTATTGCAGCTCTTCTCACATTCTATTCCACTGGCTCCAAGACCAGCAGTGGAACAGTCAAAGTAAACCATGGGAGCGAGACAGGTTGTTGGAGCTGGGGAGAATAAAGGATAGTTAGAAAAAATCTGAAACAGGGACACAGGGAGCCACCAAGAAAAAGAGTTAGACAGCAAGACTTGAAGCCATAACGTTTAACAACACAAGTTTAAAAAATCACATAAAAAAATGTACTAGTTTTGACACACAAACTTACACAAATTATATTTAATTCACATTGAAATCTTTCAAGTGTTATTTAAATGTGAATCATCTGTTAAAGTCAGCAAGACCTCTGGTCTTGTGGTTTGAGAAAAGAAACATAATATTTACTTTGCAATAGCCTTGTACTCCCAGAGCAGCTCAGAGTTCCTTCTCGACAGATGCTGCAAGAGATTGTATGAAAAGATGTAAAGAAAAAAACCATGCATTATGTACCATAATTACATGTCAGGCATATTCTTTTTCTATTGCATTACTGTGCTGCAGAATTTGCTTTTCACTGGAAGAAACTTAGTTCCCGGACAACTGGATGAATAAATTATATTGTAAAGACAGTGTAAGGGAACAGCAAGAGTTTGGTATATCACTGTATGAACTAGGAATAAACTGTGGATATTCATGGAACTTGTATTTGGCACGTAAGACCACTGAGCTACCAAGGCACCCAGGGTGTCATTACTATATCAATGGAGCAGTTGGGCTTTTCAACATGAAACCTGCATGGTGTTTGAGAAAAGTCTGCGTTGTTTTACCAGGTGCCTCCATCTCTGCTGATGGCCTCCCCGGCAGAGATGATCGTGTCCGTATCGTAGCAGGGGCAATCAGTGTGTGCTACACACTGGCCGTTCTGGTTCATGTAGGTACCCTCCGCACAGCCACAGCCATCCACGGGGGCAAAGCTGTCCTGGCAGGAGTAGTCTGTCTGGCTCAGTGAGCGGCATGTACGGCCACAGCTAGTCATGTTGTAGCTGTACACGGTCGTCGGTGAGCAGGTGGTACTGTATTTGGCTGTGGAGAGACAAAAGGTATTTGAGTTTAATGTGGATTATTTGTGGCTGTTTGTTTCTTAATACTCATTTTTTAGGGATGTTTATGTCCAGGAGTGAGTAAGATTGCTTGTCTTTGGGTTATTATAAGTTCTGAAGCAGTTAAGGTGGTATGGAGTGTTTCATTTTCGATGGTAAAATTAGGCTTGTACATTGTGTAGTGTCAGTACATTGACCAGCTAAACGAGGACTATAGTACTTAGTGTTCCTCACCACAGACAGTGTCTCTCCAGCCATCGAGCTGGACTCCTGCAACTGAACAAGCGTGGACGTAGGCTGAGACGGCTGCACACATGCAGTCCTCACTCTTCTCACAGTTACAGCTGTCATACATGCAGTTCTAAAGGACAGAGATTGACATACAGAGAATGTGTCAACCTTTTTAAGATCCTACAGCTAGCAGTAGCTCTGATTCTTTGTCAGGTTTGGGGGTACTTGCAGTTATTTATTTTTGAAGTCAAGCAAAATATGATCATAAACCCAAGTATTTATAGTTATGGCCTTAATACATTATTTACATTGATCAAATTATATTAGGTTACTCACATATGTGTATGTGTTCGGGCTGATGGCAGAGTGACAGGCAGAAAACACTCCTTTTGGGTCTTTTAGCTTTGAGCACCAGAACTGGGCATATTTCTCTAAAGAACAGAAATGTACCAGTTGTTAAACTCAAGTAAAATTTCTTAAAGGTGGCATAGTTGTAACAGGTAATTACACTTATTTAGTTATACAGTATATTTACAAATTTGCTGGGCGGCTCTAATCTCAAACAATTGGAAAAGGTGACGTGTTAGGGTACTAGGCAGAGTCATACCATTTTCTACACTCATACTGCAAGGGCTCCCAAAACGTGTCTGGCTGTCTGGGCAACTGGCTGCGGTCTTCCAGGTGTTAGCGAATGCTACAGCTGTGCCCTCAACCAGCCCACTCATCACTTTGAAATCATCAGCCATTACATTGTTGAAGTTTCCACACAGACCTTAGAAGGAAGCACAGACACACGGAATTTATGAACCAGTGATTGACAGTGCAGTGCATCTCATATTGGTCTTTGTAGGAACGAGTATACATCTAAACTTGAGGAATGCTATAGAGATTCTCTGATTTGTTACGTACCACAGGTGTTGCCTCTCAGTGTAGTGTTGGCTGTGATAAAGACCTGCATCTGTGGAGACAACTGCACCACTAGTTGCAGACCCACTGAGGTCTGGATGAAGATGTAGAAGGACGATGACTGATAAATGCTAACATCAACTGCAACCGGGGCATTGGAGAGAGTTGACGATTGAAAAACATTTTTAGACTCAGTGAACAGAAAATATTGAGTGATTAACCAGGAACTTGTATCTGGTATGAAATACCATCAGGCTGTGTGTTTTGTGGACAGTAATGAAATAATTAAACAAGCACAATATAGCCAGACTTACCAGTAAACAGAGGTAGCTGAGAAAGAACTTGGTTGATATAAACTTGCCCGCTGGCCTGGACTTTGATCACCTGTGAATTGTTTGTAAAGTAAGGTAGACTAATTATGAAGATGAACAAAAGCTGAATTCCAGTGCTTACTTGTAGTGTCATCTTGCAGGTTGGCAACAATATGTGTCTAAGTAGTGTGTACATATGCTGAAAATGCACACACAAAATCTCTGTTTGTTATTATAGGACAGTGTGTGTTCATGTAATCCTTTGTATGTGGGTGTAGACTTTGAAAAATATGTTGATGGGATTCTTACCGTGGATTTGCTGGTCAGGGCTAAGGTCACTGCCCTCAAACATGTCTCGCTGTCTGTCATACCGCACTTCACCAAATCTCCAAGAACTGTGAATTCACTCCCATCACATTGCTGGAACGGAGACAGGCACACACATGCATACACGCATGTACGCACGCACGCACGCACACACGCACACACACACACACACACACACACACACACATATTGTATTCTAATTCTCAGATATTGAAAACCTTCTCTGCTGTTCATATCACCACAAATAGTATACACTGCAAATTCTTTAATTTGACGTCATGCATTTTAAATACTATACCTTGGTTAGTACGTAAGAACAGCCTCCATGGAAAGTGTAGGCTTTTCCATCAAAAGTGTTGATGTGGGATCCTCCCATCACAGAGCAGGTTCCAGGACAGTCCTTTTCTTCACAGCCCCACTTTCCGCCTGCACATACACTGCAGAGACATGGGCAAGAGAGATTCGAACACCCGTAACACACAATGCAATACACTGCTAGGTCAACGACCCCTATCTAAGAACATTGTTTAACAGCCTTTTTCTTACCATGTCCTACAGTTGGTAGAGTATGATTGTCCAGATTGGTAGACAATTTTGTTATGCAAGCAAGAACAGTCCTGAACTGGAATACATCCAGAGTTGCTCACATCATCAAAGACCATTCCTGAGGAGAAGGAGGTTATAATAACCAACACAATCAGAGAGGTTTTATTGGACATCTTTAAAAAACTATTAAAATGAAATTAAAAATAAAAAGTATAAAATATAAATGATTTTGTGTGTCTGTCTGTGTATTTGTAAATGTACCTGGAGGGCAGAAGCATCCGTCGGTACAGTGGCTGCCACAAGTCTCGCTAGAATGTGGGTTGGTACAGGTATCAGCACAGGGGCTCCCACACTCATGAAACTCCATGTTGTGTGGGCATTCCTTGGCTATAGAGATAGGAAACAACATAATGAGAGGCAAGGCATGTTTGTAGATCTAGACCATGGAGCAAAATCTAGTGTCAGTTTGAAAAATTGTGCACACAATGTTCTCATGGGCATTACCACAAAAAGTAGCATTCCTCCACTGGTTGGGCTGTCCGCCTGCGTGAACACACTGACGGGAGTACTCAGCGAGGGTGTTGCAGAGGCAGTTGGCGCTGGTGGTGGCGTCACAGTGGCACAGGTCGGCCATACACACTTTCATGAAAGAGGCCATGTCGAGACGATCTGTACAGTCACTGAATGCAGAGTTGAAAAACTGTTCATTGCAGAAGCTCTGTGAAAAAAGAAAAGAAAAGAAAAGTGAATTGAAGATATGTATAAGATAATTTGCAAACTTTTTTTGTATTATTATTATTACAGAAAACAACTTATGAAATGTGGCCATTCCATTAGGATTTTGTTTCCTATGAAAACTTTTTGCCAGAAGACAAGATATATATTTTATCAATCAATTCATCAATTGGACTGCAATATTGATATTTATTTTACTTTACAGATTTCAACTAATTAGTAACATGATTAAAATAGGTCTTTATAACTATATTAGTTTAACGTATAGAAAGATAATCACTTGCTACTATTTGCATACAGTTGCTTACTCCTTGCTAAATGTCCTACGGTCAGTTATTAGTTCTGAGCAACCAGACCATGAGTTATTATGGGGACAATGGGCTACCTCATTCCCACAGTTTTCTGTTGATGTTTGCTGAGGTTCTGCACATTGCTCAGTGGGTGAATCGACTTTGTAGTTCTCTGCATAGTTCGAAACAGACAGCTCTGCACCTGTACCACAACATATACAGTCACATAAAATCAGCAAACGTGGATACAAACCCTTAGTTGCCCCCATAATATAAATCATTTCACCAGCTGTATAGTGAAGGCATTTTTTTTTTATTCTGTGGCTATAATCTTACCATTCTTTATGAACTCATTAAATTGCTGACCATCGTAGTCACCACAGAGCCCACATGTAGAATTCATGTATTTCTTGTCCATTTCAATCTGTGAAAACAAGTGGAATGTTGATTATAAGTAAACACTTAGTGATAGTTCATGGTAATTGTTAGTGAAATAAAAAGGATGAGAATTTTTTTCAAAGGGTTTTGTCTTTGAGCAATAACCGTTTAAGTAAGATAATAAACATTAACAAAATAATCCATAATCAATAACTCTCACACGCTAATCTCTCTTCAGTAATTCTAGCTTCCTGAAAGGTGAAGGGTTGAAAGTTTGCGTTGTGGTTTAGAGGAAAGTTGACTTATGGTGACTTGTTAAGAACACAACGATCTACTGACGATCTAACTATCTGAGAGACAATATTGACAAGCAGTCAATATTTGTCCCAAAGTCTTTTGGTCTCTATAGGCTAACTTTAAAATGTGATCTGTCTGTATTTCTGTGAGTGATTCACACTTCCAGGCTTTAAAACTCGTGACACTCAGGCATGTGTCACCTTTTTTTGAAAGAGTGATCATCCATAAGCACAGAACCACTTTTATTGTTTGAAAGTGTTTCCAGAAAATTGCTTTACTTTCACCGTGTCAAAACAATGTCATTTCTCTTTATAGTTATTTTCTGAATGTTTGTTATACTGTAACAATAGATACAAATTTTAAAGCAACACTAAAACCCACACTGTCACTCTATGTGGTTATTAATTTTTACGTTGATACCGATCGCAAATGCAGAATTCTTCTCATTTGAATCAGTCCTGTCCTAATTTGAGTCAATACCGGCCCTGATTCACTTGGTAATGCTTAACAGAAAAGGAAGATCCAACATAAACTTGGAAAGATGCATGTCCATATATTCTGGGTTATCAACCAATTGCGTGCGATTTTAAATTTCCCACATTCAAGAATGCGTCAAACTTTAAGGAAATATTAACGTGTTAAAGATGTGTGTCCGTATTATTATATTAACACTAATTTGAGAAATGTTTCATACGTCGAAGGAGTCATCTTCATTCCAGATGGCCACCAGCCCCAGCTTGGCTGTGACTTTAATGGAGAACGGACGTCTCTCGATGGTTACTCCAGGAAAGGTAGATGGGGACGTAACACTACAGTGGAGAGGAGATGATTAATGACACCATTTTTTTCTACATTACCTTCATAAAAATCTACGTAATTTTGTCACTGGGAAACAGAAAGTAAAGCTTATGGTTCAGTTTATTATACTACTTCAGGAATGCCCTACAACATTATTCTGAGTTAACTGACATACTGTATGACTGCTATCATAGTTTGGTTATTCTATATTAGGGGAAAGGCATTTGAACAGTGTCCTAGTTTTCTATTAAAGAAAGGACGGGATCAACTTACGCTTTGCCGTTGACGAGCACAGATCCCTTGGAGAGCTCCACTACAGTTCCCTCCAACTTCATGACGATTTTGTTGATGGTGGTGATGTTGTTCACCACCTGTCGTCTCATCTGGATGTTGAACGACTCGTAGGTGCTCTTGCAAAGCGAGGCCAGGACGTGGTTGCAGGTGGAGGGCAATTGGAAGACGTCCCCATCAAAAGTCTTGAAGTGGAAGTTACCCCAGGTGCTACACACCTGTCCAATGTGAGATTCATTTGAACCTGTGGATAAGAGCAAGATGTCAAGGGATACCAATATATTTTCTGGACAAGTAGCATTTTTTGTTGTGGAGGATTTCATTGTATCATCAATTAAATTACGTAAAGGGATTTACCTGAGACAATGGATACATGGCTCATGGAGGGAATGACTGCTACTGGAATAAAACACAACATGTAATTATGTTTGCCTAACACAGATTCAACAGGTCAATTTCACATAATCTGACTTTATCTGATTCTTAGTGCGAATGAATGGGACATGGCCATATTTTACTGATATTTCCATGTTCAGAGACTTTTTTTCACCGTATATGCTGCTGGGTTTTTTACTTTTTTAAAGCAAAAGATAAGCAACAGAACCACAGTACAATGATGGTTTACAGCTGAATTTCGTTAGTTTTAGTTAGTTAGCTAGTCCACCACTTTCTCTCTTGCCTTATTTTAAGTATCCCAAAATCAAACTTAAAAGCAAACATATATCAATGTATTACTATTATCCACAAATAACTACAAATTTAGTGATTATTCTACTAACCTGTATGAGTGACAGCAGATCCAATCTGTAGAACCAGACATATCAGCCCAAGTTTGGTTATGTGCCCTATTGTCCCCATGGTGCTCCTGAGGACTGGTCTCCACAGGTGAGTATAAGAGGACACACCTGAGGGGTAAAGGGCTTTATAACCTGTCAAGGTGGAGCTGCACATAGCCGCAGGGAGCTCCTCTTTTCAGAAAGGATCCAGGATTGGCTGGCAATACTTGCTGATTGATCCCATGCTGACAGCTTTGACATTTAAATGTCAATTTAAATGCACAGTAGCATTTAAAAAATAAATAAATAAATAAATAAAAATTAATTAAAGGCATAATATTAAAACCAAAAAATATTAGAACACAAATGTGTTATGTGTTATGTACGCCATTCTTTGCTACATGATACATTCATGATACCAGCTGAATGTGTCATGAATGTATTTCATGTTAAACTTTTTTCACAGAACTAGATATATGCTGAAGTAATGTAAGCATTTTGTGGGAATCTTTGGACACATTAAATTGTGATAAAAGGCAAATTTGCTACAGTGTTCATAAGGTGTAAATATATGTGCGTCATTTCATTAATCCAACATTGAATGATATAGAAGATGCTTTGTCTGCCAAATCCATGCAAGACCACTCCTGGGCTTCATATCGATCTGACCATTGGGTGAGAGAACTAATTGCGTGTGTTTTTGCATTCCTATATCTGGAATAAAGAAAAACTATTAATCACATACAATGGCGAAATGATCTGAATGTTGAGTACAATATGCTATATTGTCCCGGTGTAAACATTGCCTGTGTTTCTCTAAGGAGGAGTGTACTGGTGTTCTAATGTTGCAGGAACAACTTTACGCTGGCCAAAGTGACTCACAGACGTTCCAGGATATGGATCCTGATTTATTCAATCCGGGGTTCTTTGTGCATTTTGTTATGCATTGCTTTTTGCCAGATCTAAGTAAGCATCCATAATCATATTTAGAGCAACCTGCAATACTTGCACTATAATATTTAATAAAAACCGGTGTGGCCATTATAAGGCATGACAATGGAATTGCAACCATGGGCCAGTTAGGACTAATTTGAAATAAACACAAATACATCCATAGACTGCTTGGGTCTTTAGGTTTAAAGCACTGCACCAATAGCCAATAGACTTTGGGGTCTGAGTCCAAATAAATTACAGTACATTTGTTTTAATTGACAAATATCTTTCTCTATTGGGAATCTAATCTTATTTTCTGTACCTAAGCATTCAATGCACATTGAGGCCTTTTTTTATAGTGCCAGCAAACTACACTCTCAGAATTTAACACAGACACAGATTACAAGTCGATATTTGGCATGTTTTTACACAGGATTTCAACATATGGATTTTAATTTGGGACCATTGTACTGGCCTTCTTGGCCAATAAGATTTTGTCAAAGTGCAGGAATGCTGTTTGTTTGAATAATCAGTAGTTCAGTTGTAAGTTTTAGGCAAAATCTAAAATCTGTAAAGTACAGCCGCAAGTTTGAGGAAATAATAAAAAGGCAAAGAAATAAAAGCAGTCAAACAGCAACTTTCTACATGGAAACCATATACTGTGATACTCTCTTTTAGGCCAGGAATGGTAATACTCTATTATGTTGAGTTTATAAAAAAAAGTGTGTCCCCAAGACCATAAGCAAAAAAACATTTTTTCAAAGGTTTTTACTAAATAAAAAATAAATATATAAATTAAACAGTTCACATTAGTAACCTAAGCTACAGTCTGTTTGTGATCCTGTTTTGTGGTAAAACATCATTGGGCTGGGCTGTGTGTTGTATAATTTCCTTACCCAAAGGATCTATGACAGTAAGGTTTGTTTGTCTCTCCCTTCTACCTGTTGATTTAAGCAGCTTTCTTTCTATGAAGTTAATGTCACAAAAATGCTAGGCAAACACTGTGCTTGGCAAACTTGATTCAGGATACAGGCGTTTTACTACACAGGGAGATGATTGATATCTCAAACAATTTGAGAATTTATAACCCAGGTCTAATTGTGTTTCTGAGTATTATGGTTGAGCTTAGCAAGAAATAACCTCATATAAAATAGTTTGATAATGAGTAAGAGTTTTGGCTCTGACATCATCTCACCTAATTATTATCATTTTGTTTATGAATCCCTTGCTGTTAATGTTACAATGTGCAGCTGACCGACTTTTTTTTCTTTAAATAACCAACAAATCTCTCATAAGTTTTAATACATCTGCTAACAATTCCAGTTGTTACGCCTTTAATATTAGAAGATTCTATACTAGAGCAATCTAGAAAAAGTAAGAAATTGGATATTAAGAGGCACTATTGGAAAAAATCTAATTGAAAAGGTTACATTTGTAGTAATATGTTCAATTTGAGTGCTAATTAATTAAATGTGTAAGTGCAGAAGTTGATAATTAAAATGTTTTGGATTTAAACAACTGCATGAGAACACAAACCACAATCGACCAAGATGGAGATAGACATGCTTAGTCTAGAAGCAAGAGCTTTATTAGCCTGTTCTGAATGACAAAAACAAGACATTGGATAAACAAGCGATAAAAGATTAACATCTAATCTAGAACATTATTTTGCAGTTGAACATAAATAGAGGGTTCACCTAACCAGCTAATTGGATATGGTTATGGTTACATAGGTACTTGGAAATTAATAGTTGCTATGGTAATCTACAATAATTCAGTTTAATTTTCTCATCTTCTGCCACGGAGGGCCCGGGTGTTGGTGGATAGTTCTGGAACGGTGCACTCTGTGTTCTTGCAGCCACACTTCTCTACATAGAGATAAGTATGGTTGACCTTTGACCCATCTGCACAGATGAGTTCAGCCTGCCGCTTGGTGGTGGACATTTCCTGACAACAAGAACAGGAGCGCTGCATGGTCTGTGCCTCCGCAGAGTAGCTAGAGATTACAAAGAGTGGGGTTGGTGGGTGGGTGAGGGGTTAGGGGGGGAGTAGGAGAGAAAGAGAGGGTGGTGAGTGAGTGAGGGGTGATATAGTGATACTCGGATACTCATGTGCGATTGACAATACATTTCAATGGAGTGATGCTGACACTAGATACTGAGTCCTATACCTATGATTAGAAATGAATATTTGCTCTGTACCTAGTACTAATATGCCACTATTGGTTCATACACCAATTCCATCTAGTTGATCACAGATTGGCACGTGATCTTATCTTCAATCATATTTTCATGTGCTACTGAAAGCTGTTAGACATTCAAAAAATGGGGGGTCTCGTAAGAACTAACAAAAATAACTGTTATTTTTACACCATTTAAATTAGGTTACTTACAGAGCAAAGGTTTCACAGGACCCACCACAGGAAGTTAGTTCAATCTTCTCTAGAGAGCGGCAGCCGTTGTTCTCCAAGTTAACTTGGGTACTGGTAACATTGCAGTAGCGGGGTTTTAGACGGCCTGAAATTAGCAAAAACGATACAAAAATGTTTTGAGTCAGCGTTGATTTAAACCAAATGTGTTAAATGCAGGGTATAGAGAGTTAAACAGACACTCACAGACATGGCAACAACCATCTGGCGCAATAATTTCGGTTCCCTTGGTGGAAAAAAAAGAAAGATAGAGGTCACTTAATTTATTAAATCCCTTAATTAACATATACAATATAAAACAGTACAATGCATTCAGTTCTATATTAGGGACGATTGTATAGCTAAGTAAATGCTATTACTCACATCTAGCAGTAGGTGGGAGTAAGTGAGCTCTACTAACGAGTAAACATTATGTGCGGGGTATTGACAACTCACAGGTACGCAGTTCTTAGGGTTGTAAGGAGGGCAGACAATCCTGGCCTCTATGATGATGAACTGATTTTGGATGACCACACACTCATACTTCAAACATGCGTCTCCCGAAGGGCTCCAAATGTCACCACGCTGGATGTAAAAGAGGAAGAGGAGTTAATCTGCAGCAAATAAGCTTAAGTTCTTATTCTCATAGCACCATTTCAAATTGAATGTGAGGAAAGCATACTGCATAAGTGCATTTTCCTGTTTATGTAAGGTATGAAATCAGTATTAGGTTTCAGTTTGTCTCAGTTTTAAACAAACTTACCTGGACAATATGTGTGGTGTTGTCAGGCAATATAGCCACACAAGCGTATTGGATACACTTGCCACAGCACTGTCCTTCGATGTGCTGGTGCTCATAGCCCTAGGGAGAGACAAAACAGCCACACAGTAGTAAGCAGGTTAGTACAGTGTCCAACACAGACCGCATGCGGAATAGAAAAGGAAAGAACAGCCAGAAATCAGGTTGACTAATTACTTATCATGGCCTGAAGCAAAACAAGTATTTAAATTGAGAATTAATAATTGGAAACTTTTTCTCTTTTCTCCCTCCGGATTGCTCTTACCAATGGGCAGTGTGTATCACATTGGATAGGCTTGCACTCCACCTGGTGGAAGCTGGAGCTGGTATTCAAATTGTTGCTGCAGTGGCATGTCTGGCATGTTGGTAGGGGCACAAGGGTTCCAGGCTTGAGAGGGAAAAAAAACAGTTCATAAAAATTATGTACAATATTTCTCCGAAGTACCTGTAAGGTATTGTACTATCAAGTCATTATACTTAATTTTTTCCACTGTGTAGATTTGTATCAGACAAAATGTAGGAAGGTATTTAGGAAGGTGCTTTATTTTCAATGGGCTCAAAAGCTTTAAGTCTTGAACTTCTCTTGCTCAACCGAGTTGGCTAGAATTCGTTATAACAAAGCAGGTTTACAAAGCACCTTCTCACCTGATATTCAGTGTTGTTGTAAACGCAAACATCCTTTCGAACTGTAAAGAACATAAGAGACCAATTGATTAATTATTTCACATTGATAAAAAAAAAACACTCAAGCAGCACAACCAGACATTTACATGCACACAATCATCTTGTTCTTACGGCAAGTGTGTGTGGGACAGCAGACTCCCATTGTGATCTTTACAGTGAATCCAACAGGACAGGCAATCTTGTTAGAAGGGCATCGATTTCTGTCACATTCTGTAACAGGTTAAGAAGAAATATTACTCAAAGTCTTGCAGTCTTCCTCTTGTTTATCCTTTCCCATCATACATTTCTGTATGTACACACACTGCTGTACTATCTTTATATGTGCTTGTTTGTAAACTCAATCTCAAAGATAGATATTTGATATTTATAACTTAAAGTTACTAGACCCCTACCGTTTGCTTCGTGTAATTATTTTCCCTAACCGTCACAAAGAACACACGTAGAATGCTCATGGTCACTGCATATCGCTAGCATAATGAATGACTATACTCCAAGTATGGGCATTTCTTCCCGATTTAGTGATGCGCTCCCTTGTGCCATAAAGCAATTCGTCAGTTTCACAGGAGATCGTGCCCGGTGGCAGACAAAACAATCGTTAAATATTGAGGCGTCAAGAGGAATGATTTGAACAGCTATTTTTTCATTCTCCCATAGACATTACAATGTGCAATCAGAAGAAATGTATTGATAATCCGTTAATATAAAAAAGTTGCCTATCGTTGCTTTAACACAATCCTGAAAATAGAACGGAACATAACTAAAAACCTGACTCACCACACTTCTCTTTATGACAGCAGACCACAGTTTCGGTGACCTTGACCTGACCCTCTAGATCACAGGTGACAGAAGACTGGGTTGGGCATGGAACAGGTTGGCAGCTAGTCCTAAGAGTGTCCTCACAAATACACTGCTCACAATTTGAAATCCAAGTCTCGTTTACCTGAAACAGAAGGCAATGTCAGGAATTCTGGTTTTATAAAAGTCCAAATGTAGGATTCCTGAACCAAGACAGCCCAGCTATGTTAGATAAATGGCAACGGCTAAATAATAATTTAACAAATGATAGCGGCAACAACATTTACCTTCTTCCATTCTCCATTTGGGAAGATGCAAACCTCTAAGAATCCCCCCGAAAACACAACAAAGTCAAGGTTGTTGAATTTGTACATGATTCACTACATGATTTCTAATAGCAGAACACTTGGGTAAATATTGGAACACTTCCAGGATTAAAAGTACATTTAGCTATACAACTTTTTGTTACTTCATCACTTTGACAAGTATCATTTATTTTTTCATATGCTTGTCTTTTACCGCAGGTCTTAAGACAGCTGTTGGAGCCAGATCTAAGCAAGGTGGTTCCAGGAGGACAGTAGCAACCCTCCAGCTCCACGTCTGTCATGACACTGAACTTGGTCTGTTCCGTGATGAACTTGTAATTGTAGCTGAGCACAGACACAACGGGAGAGAGTCAGTACTTCCTCTTGTCTATAGATTTGATTATTTTGAGATATACAATTCACAATACAAATTTTACAGATAAATCCACACTGTGTCCACAAATATATTGTCTTGTTACAAGAAGTCAAATGCATCACCAAATTATTTAATTTATTAATTAAATACAGTACCTGGCATCACAGGTAGGCTCCACCTGAGGACCACAGGCTTTATACACCATGGGGCTCTGGCATTCATAGTCTTTAAAGGGACAGGAAGCGATTACATTCTATGGCAGTAAGTCTAAGATCATCCCGCTATTGATAACATAATTTTAAGTAGGTGTCAAAATCACACTCACTAGCTCATGAGCAATGAGGTTTACATATTTGTATATGTACATACCACAAGTCCCATTGGTAGCCTCCCTCCAGCTGACACAAACGCCATTCTCAGCGCAGACATCAGCATAGGTCTGCAGGCTGGTGCAGCCAATAGTAGGCCCAAGGTGGCACACATCATAGATACATGCTTCAACGAATGGCTGGTAAGGGATCACCTTGTGACACTCCCCAAACACACTAAGGAAGACAATGTTTTTGTGAGTAAAGGACAGATAATAATAAACTTAAAACCTGGACAGTTAAAACGCTCGCACACACACTCGCAAAATGAATTAAGGGCAACCTACTTTACCCCTCTAACCTAGTAACTCCAATTCGATACTTTATCTTTGACCCAGGCTCTAGATGCTATATCGTTTGCAAATTTCCATCTTCCTTACTTGCTAGAGATGATGTTGCAGATAGATGATTTGACAGGAGAGCAAGTTGGTAAAACGGGTGGTTCTGTGGGTGGGGTAATGCACTGGGTTTTGTTTTTGTCTGGTACGTGCCACTCATGAGCCATGTGCGGACATGATGAGTCTATCTTCCCATTGGGGAGCATGCAGTCATCTGTCCTGTTGTTGTCACAAGTACCTAGAAGATTCCAAACCAGAGGTAAAAGAATGTCACACCCAAAAAGAAGAATTGAAGACCATTTATCTGGATTATTACAAAACATTTCGAACAAAGTGATTCTTATGGCAGTTTGTAACATTCTCTGTACTGTACGTACGGCTTTGATTTTTTTACGGCATTAGTTGCACTCACCACACTGCCCCTCTGTGTTGTGGTTGAACTTGTCATACGGCAGAGAGATGGTGAATATGAGACCAGTGAACACCACCTTGGCATCAATGGCAGGAATGACCAGCATTGAATCGATTCCGTTCTCAGTGATCTGGAACTTAGGTGATGAGTAAGCCGGGGTCACAAGCTTGTGGTTCACGTACACCTATTGCACACCAAAAAAAAACAAAAAACAATGAAGAAAAAAAATTTGTCTGTTGTGCCTAAAACAATTGGTTCATTTCAAAATGTAAGTTGTAAAGTTAGAAACGTTAGTCGGGCCACAGCCAAGTAAGTGTAACAAAAATACTTCAGGTAAGGAAAAATTACCAAGTTAGTGAATACGCCGTCGATGTATTTTTTGGTCATAAAGATCTGGTTGTTCTCATAGTACACAGTGATAGACTGAGGACACGACACGCCATCCGGTGAATCACAATTGTAGTTGGTAATATCAACACTGAAGTTATACTTTGGAATGATCTCTTTAACAAGGACATATGAGCAGCTGCCTTGGAAACTATAGTATGTTCCATCAAAAGTGACATAGTGAGGATCTCCCCAGCCATAGCAGACACCTAAAATGGGTAAAACATAAAAGGAAAATGTACGCATAAATATTTAAATACAACCATCAAATCCTAGTAAGGTTATGACATGAATATCAACACATTATTGGGTTATGATTTACAGTATCATGCTATAAAAATAGGAATAGAAATGCACCGCTGAACTTACACTGGCACTGGTACTTAAAGCAACACTGATCCTCATCATACACTTTAACCGGAGGATAGCCGTTTTCACACTGAACAGGCTCCGGTTCACATTGCACGGTTGAGTTCACTACTATCCCATTGATACATTTTCCATTAGTACACTTACTAATTTTCCAAGTTTCACCATTCTGAAAATAAATGAATGAAGAACGTTCTTAGCTTATAATCATACATCACAATAAATAAATCTGGTTTGATCTCGGAAGCCAAGCAAACGTACAGTAAGTAGCCTTACCTGTCTAGGAGGATTCAGGTAGTCACAATGTTTAAATGAGATTGGTGATGTGGTGGAAGGTACGAGCGGTGTAGTGGTCTCTGTAGTAGGGGGTGTAGTGGTCTCTGTAGTGGGGTGTGTAGTGGTCGATGTACCACACCATCTAGAATGGACTTCTATTTGACAGGTTTGATTGCAAAGAGCCAAATAGCACCAGCCATCAAGGTCTGACACATTGTAGACAACGGAGCCTTAGTAAAGAAAAAAAGAAACCAGTGGTGGTCAGTACTATACATTTAGAAAAACATTGGAAACATTCGATGAAAATCCTTAATCAGTTAAAGAATTAATGTTCGGAAAATATTGTATTTAATTTAGTAAAGTATAGAACAATGTCAGGAGGGTAATAATTGGGACGGTATGGACTAATGACTTTAAATGTATCAGAATTGTAGTTGCTCAATTGGCTACAATTATTTTAAGTCAAATTCTCCAAAAAGCACAATTATTGTGGGAAAAATTCATTAATTCAAGTATTTGGGGTGTTGAAAAAATACATGTATTTCAAAACTCGATTTGATATTTAACTTACCAATAGGGATGATGGTGTTATTGAAAACGCAGGAACATGGTTGTGTTGTATTCATGTGTAAATGTTTAGTAGGTGGAACAGTTGTAGTTTCTGTCACTACATGGATAGTTGTTAAAGGGATAGAGGTAAGAGTTGTGGGAATTGTAGTAGTAGTAGTGGTTGTTGTAGCAGTTGTAGTAGGAGTTGTTGTGGGAGTTGTGGTAGTGGTGGTGGTAGTAGTAGTAGGAGTTGGAGTCGTATGTGAATGTACACACGTACAACACAAGATATTGATCTCATAATCAAAACATTCCTTTTTGAGAGTTTGTTTACTGTTTTGACACACAAGTCCAACTTCTGAATTGCATGTGACATCTTGTCCCAACTGTGAGATTGTTAGACCAGGATACTGAGTGGCTCGGCATTGAACTTTGTCTGGTGTTGAGCAGATGTGATATCCAGCTGAAATGATCTTCTTAATGGATTCATTGTCTCCCCCATCTGTGCCAGATGTAGGCTTGCCCATGTTTATCCAGCCTGACCATTGACATTTCTCTTGACCGCCGCAAGTAGTGGTAACTGGGGTTGTTGTAGGAGTAGCTGCAGGGGTAGTTGAAGGGGTTGTAGGTGTTGTCGTAGGAGTTGTCGTAGGAGTAGTAGTTTGAGTGGTTGTAGCTGTTGTAGTAGAAGTTGTTGTGGGAGTTGTAGTAGGAGTAGTTGTTTGAGTTGTTTTAGGAGTAGTGGTAGGAGTTGTAGTAATATGTGTAGGTACACATGTACAACACAAGACGTTGATCTCATAATCAAAACACTGTAGTTGAAGACCCTGTTGATTGTTGTAACATACAAGACCAACTTTTGTATCGCATGTAACATCTTGTCCCAGCTCTGAGATTGTTAGACCAGGATACTGAGTGGCTCGACATTCAACAGCTTCTGGTTCAGAGCAGATGTGATATCCAGCTGAAATGATCTTGCTTATGGATTCATTGTCTCCCCCATCAGTGCCAGATGTAGGCTTGCCCAGGTTTATCCAGCCTGACCATAGACATTTCTCTTGACCGCCGCTGCAAGTAGTAGTGACTGGGGTTTTTGTGAGTGGTATTGTTGTAGGAGTTGTTGTAGGGGTTGTCGTTGGAGTTGTAATAGGAGTAGTAGTTTCAGTGGTGGTAGGAGTAGTTGTTTGAGTGGTTGTAGTGGTTGTAGTAGGAGTTGTTGTGGGAGTTGTGATAGTTGTAGAAGTAGGAGTTTGAATTATACAATTACAACACAAGATATTGATCTCATAATCAAAACATTCCTGCTTGAGAGTCTGTTTACTGTTTTGACACACAAGTCCAACTTCTGAATTACATGTAACCTCCTGTCCCAACTCTGAGATTGTTAGACCAGGATACTGAGTGGCTCGACATTGAACTTTGTCTGGTGTTGAGCAGATGTGATATCCAGCTGAAATTATCTTGCTTATGGATTCATTGTCACCCCCATCAGTGCCAGATGTAGACATGCCCAAGTTGATCCATCCTGACCATTGACATTGGTCTTGACCGTTGCATGGCGTAATGACTGGGGTTGTTGTAGGGGTTGTCATTGGAGAGGTAATAGGAGTAGTAGTTTGAGTGGTTGTAGGGGTAGTTGTAGGGGTTGTTGTAGGGGTTGTAGTAATGAGACAGCTTTCTGGATTAGTGCAGGTAGGAACTGGGGTTGATGTAGGGGTAGTGGTAGTGGGGAGAGTTGTAGACGTAATTGTTGTAGTTGTAGTCATAGGTTGTGATGTTGTCACGTTGCATTTTACAGTCTTGCAACATTTTACCTTAATTTCATAGTCATAGCATATTGGGGGGGTTTGTTGTTGGTTCTCACAGATGAATCCAACATTGGTGTTACACACTACCTTCTGCTCTAATGCTGATAGTGGGACCCCAGGATAAAGCACTGCTTGACATTTAACCTCTTCAGGCTTTTCACAAATGTCATAACCGTCCTTTATGATTCTCTTTATCGTTTCATTATCACCGCCTCCTGGTCCAAACTGAGGATAGTCCACGTTCAACCACTTGGACCACTCACAAACTTTGCAAAGTTTTGGTGTCTCTATAATGGGTGTAGTAGATGGTGATGTTGGTGGAGTAGTTGGTGGCGTAGTCAGGCATGCATTAGTGTCACAGCAGAGAACTCTCACTTGGTAGTTGAAGCACAGTGACAAGGGTCCTTTCTGGTCCTGGTTCCTGCAGGTAAGCCCCTTGGTCAAATCACACTGCACTACCTGTCCTACGTTAGCAATGCTCACATTAGCAAACTTCTCAGCTCTACATTCGATATTGCTTGGCTTGCTGCATATTTTGTGTCCAGCTGCTCTTATCTTATCGTAAGTTTCAGAGTCCCCTCCTGGAGTTCCAAGTGTGGGGAAACTAGTGTCAAACCATTCTGACCACGTACATGGAGAGCATGGTTGTTCTGTGGAAACAGGAATAACAATAACAATTTGTAAGAGTAATTTAAATCGTGCCTTTCTTTTAAAAATGATTTAAAGGAGGATGAATATACATACATATAACCAATTTAATAAAAAACACGCAAAAAAACAGAAGCTACTACCATATCGATTTAATGCATGTTTTGTAGCGGTACCCGTAAATAAATAAATCATAGTATGTGATTTTTCTTGGATATGTCACCACCACCCACAACAACTACAATCACTGTCAACATTTGTTTCAGGGAGGAAAGGCTATGGTTTTACTAACTACCTTGGAGAAAAAAAGCTACCTACCAGATGTGTGTGTTGAAAATTTAAAGACCGTGGTAGAAGGTGTTATGGTAGGTGTAGAGGGAGTAGGTGTGCTGGGAGTAGGTGTGGCTGGGGTTGCTGGACATGGGCTTATATCCCTGTCAATAGTTCCATTTGACCCACACACAGCTTTGATGCAGTTTCCGTGGCCATCTGTAGTGTTGTAGATCATATGTCCAGGGGGATATTTGTTTCCACCGTATGTACATGTACAAGCTGCAATAGAAAATTTGACATGTTAATAAATTTGCCCTGTTGGTAAAACACTATTTACAATATATGGTGTACATTATGTATGATGAGCCACCTATCTATACCTTGGGCATCGTGTTGGCACTTGATTTTTGAGACATCACAAATGCTTAAGAAGAAAGAGGAGAATGAGATATATAATCATTGTTATTTATATTTTGTTTTTAATAGGATAACTGGGTTCATGTGCCATGGTCATAAACAAGAATAATTTAGAGTAATATCTATTCTAAAGATTTCTTGTTTTAAGTTTTTCATAAGCCAAGCCATACCATGTTTGACAGATTTCTGCTGTCGGCACTTTTTCTCCATTATTGTAGTGTTTTCCATCTTTTCCAAAGCAGCCACACTTATCGATTGCAACACACTTCATGGTATCTTCATCGAAATAGGGCTGTTCAGGAGGACATTTCGGATAGCAACCTACAATAAAATAATTGAAATCATTTCAATTTGATTTCTAGCATTGGGACAAAAATATGTTGATGATTAAATAAAACAAATATAATAAGTAACAAGAAAAAAAATAGAACAATTGCATAGTGAATCTATATCAGATATTTTAGATACATATATAAATGTATTGAACCAACTGGGTGTAAAACCATACCTTCCAGTGGGGGAATCTGTGCGGAACAGTTTGCAGCAGGATTCCTGCAGGTTTTCATACAGGGGGCTCCACAGGCCTTGTAGTGCCATTCACAATCACCAGGTGGGTTGTAGTAGTCACAGAACAGAGCTGTATGAAAGAGAAGAGAAATTCACAAAAGGCTTATGCCATACCCCCCACTAGGGTAACTTTGGGGCTGTTTCCAAGACGGTCAGCGCTCATATCCCTGCCCTTCATACTTACGGCAGATTTGAGGAGTTCTCCATTTGATGCAGGCCCCAGCTTCATTGCAGACCTCTGCATAGGCTGCTACAGCCGTACAAAAACATTCACAATCTCCACCGCTGTCACAAGCACAGGAGTCGCTCACACAAGCATCATAGAATGGAGTGGGGTCCACCTGAAGAAAAACATTAAAAAAAAACATTTTGTTACCATATATCACCCCATATCATATTTAATCAAACTCTGAATGAATTCGCAACCTTTATGAATCTTTCAACTAGTGTTGGCAAAGAGGGATTTTTAAAAAGTGTGTGTTCCACTGCTTCACACTCACTATGGAGTGGCAAGCTGAGAAGACTTGGCTCTGTATGAGGCTGCACTGTTTTTGAGACCAGGACTGTCTGTATGGGTTGGCTGTGCAGGGACTTTTAATGGGCTTCACATCAGGGCAGCTGGCAGACTCTTTCCAGCTATTGCCAAAGGCCAGAGGGCTGACCACCACGGCGTGGCTCCTGGTGGTAAAATCATTGTTGCCGTTGCCATCATAGGTTCCGCATAATCCACAGACTTTACCCTGATGACAGAAGGGGTGCAACAAAAATGCATTAAACGTGCTATCACATCTATTTGTACATCAGATTAACTTCATATTAACTTCATTATTTACTGTATAAATAATAACAGATTCTAATGTTAAGGTTAGAGCACATTTCAACATCATGTCTTTATGGCCACCTTGTACTGAGGGCTGAGCTTGATGGAAATGCTGGTCTTTTTGTCCCACACGAGGATTAGTCCGTTGTCTGCCTCAATCACTAGGTAGATGCCCAGAGTGCTGATGTGGTAGGGTACCACCTCCCCTGGTCCTCTTTGTATCACCTGGTAACTGCCTTCTGTCAGAATCAACTCGGTGCTCTAAGAGGAAGAGTTACAGTTGTAATGTTAGGTTGATCACTTGACAATGGAGCGCAGGGAGAATACTGTAAATTAAAGTAACCAAGAGTAACATCAATTAAGTCACTGTAACGTTTCTGTTAGTTTAATGTTAAATATTCTAAAATCTAAAAAAAGAATAAAAAAAGAATGCCCCACTAATGTTGAGGTGTTTACCCCCAAGAAGAGCTTGATGGCCTTGGAGCAGGTAGTTCCTGTGGTCCCACAAGGGATGTTCTCAGTAATCACTCTAAAGCTACTGTTTCCCTGTTCATTGCCACAGTTGTCCTATTTGAGAAGACACAACAACAAAAAGGATATAGTAAATCACTTGTTGGAGACAAAAGTCGTCGCAACAGATTTTAGAGCACCACCACGTTACAGTAAGACAATGTCAACAAACAAAGCAAAGTAATGCATACAATATAGATGATCAATACCGCTTTTTTTTCACAAAATTATTGTGGTAGTGTTTGCCATTTTGGTGATTTCGTGATTTCGTGATTTCCTAAGGACTGGTTTCAATTCTATATGCATACCTTAGTAAGAGTGTATTCACAGCTGCCGTCAAAAGTGAATCGCCTCCCATCAAAAGTGACATAGTGTCCATCACCATACACAGAACAAGTCCCATGGCACAAGTTTGTTGTGCACTCCCATTTCCTGTCTTTGCAGGTACTATAAGTAGATACATATGCCAGGTTAGCTTAATATTAAGGGAACTACAGCTGCATTTCCAGATAAAAACTTGTTATGTACATAATAACCATTTTTGATCAAAAGTTTCATCTGAAGTAGATCAGAACTACAGAACTGCATACATTTTCAAATTGCAGCAGCGCAAATTGAGCCTTTGACCCTGGCATGTTCAGCACCACTCTATAACAACTCAGTGACAGTGCATGGCAACTAGCTTGCAGATTTAAGTATCTACAAATAACCAAATAGAAGACATTGTCTGTTTGTAACTTTTCCCCCCAAAAATACAAAGCTGTTCATAATTATAGTTCTTTGTTTGATCGACCTGCCTTACACTCACCAGGTGTTGCAGTCTATTTTGACAGTCTCTCCAGGCTGATAGGGGACACCGTTTTGAACACAGGGACAGACCTCTGGCTGGATGCAGCCTCCTTTACTGTCGGACACAAGCCCAGATGGACACACACAGCCTGATATGCACTCAGTACTGACCTGGGAGAGCCAAAGAAAACATATGAGTACCATACTATAATACCATAAATGCCACAAATTTAGAGCATAATACATTTGTCATGTCTTTTACAGCTTTTCTGTTTTCAGTCAGTTCTTTGTTGCACTAAAATATACTGTATGTGTTCTTGGTCCAATGCTGAATGTTAAAAATGCACCGACTGTTCGCCTTAATCTGGGGTAAACACTTAATGAGAGAAATGAGCACGCCTGCTTCTACGCTCTGAGAATCGATTAACTAGATTAGTTTCTTATACTGCGTGAACAACAAAAGTTCAAAAAACAAATATGTGACTAGTAAAGACCAAGTTTTGAAAGAGACTTACACAAGTCATGTCCAGAGTATCGCAACTCTTCTGACACTCAGAGCCTTTGACACCCGGACTAGCAGTGGAGCAGTTGAAGAAAACCATGGGGGCAACACAGGCTGCAAAGGACACAGGCTCATTATAAGTGTATTACAAGTAAATGATCTCTAAGGTGCGCTTGCAAAATATTTTAAATCAAATAACTGCCAAGACTAATAATATACTTTTGGCACGCACCCTCCCTCTCAGTGTAAATAAGGCTTGGCTTGAACCAATATAACACAGCATTTGATCCACAGACTAGCCTACCACAATACAAAAGTTATTTTACAAAAGTTATGTTACACAATATCAACTTACATTGCAGCTTCATAAAGTCCCCAATGCAGTTCAATTTGCCTTCATTACAGGTGCTGGAAAATAACACAACAGATGCATGAAAGATTTGCATGCACTCAAATTAGGTGTTTTTTGTGTTATCTTACTAGACATTTAGACAAAAGATTATTGCATGTACAGTGTGGTAATGTTAAAAATGTAAAACGCAACGGTGTTCGTACCACATGGCTCCATCATTGTTGATGACCTGCCCTGGGGGCACAACTGAGCCCTTGTAGTAACAGGGGCAGCTGCTAGGCGGAACACATTTCCCTGAGTCGTCCAGGTAGGTGCCCTCGGCGCAGATGCAACCATCCACAGGAGGGAAGGAGAGAGAGCAGGTAGGGTCTGCGTTGCTGTAGCAACGGCAGGAGCGACTGTTGGAGGTGATGCTGTAAGAGTAAATCATGGTACTGGGGCAGGAGCTGGCATACTTTCCTGAGGACGTAGAATCAGGTAAAAAAAAAGGCTTAGATCGCTCAGTAATTGGCTTCCATTTTAAAGCAGCCTTAACTGTGGAAGAAAATCATAATGTATAATATAGAATATAGGTATCCACTTTTGCAATAGTTTCATACGCATCAAATGCTACGGTTAATTCCAATGGTACCACGAGATTCTGCCTGTTACCATATTACCATTGGAACTCTGTGTGTAAGTGTTTTGGAAGAAGTGTACATATTACAGGCCTCCACTTACCACAGACAGTGTCTCTCCAGCCACTGAGCTGGACTCCTGCAGCTGAACAAGCATGGACGTAGGAGGAGACGGCTGCACACATGCAGTCCTCACTCTTCTCACAGTTACAGCTGTCATACATGCAGTTCTAAAAGAGACAAGAAAAAACAGCATGCCAGTTGATGGTACAATCAGGGATAATCGTACGTAAACAATGAATAGGCAAAATAAATAAACAAAGAAAGCGTATTAGCACTCCAAATGAAACACAACATTGTTTCAAAGTCCAAACTACCCTGAACAAATGAGTAATCAGCCATAGAGCTATGATATAGTAATATTATGTGATATATGATAGGGAAGGACTCACATCTTTGTATGTGTCAGGGCTAATCTCAGCATGGCAAGGGGCAAAAGGTCCCAGTGGATCAACCAACAGAGAACACCAGTGCTGCGCATACTTCTCTGTAAAGGGAGAACCAAGGGAGTTTAGTTCAATACAGTCCTGTTTTTTATCCCTATAAATAATAAATTACGTCCCTGACCTTTTCCAAACATTCCTCTTTCAGTCTATGGTTCTGTTAGTACCGGCATATTGTATGTAGCTTATTAAAAAGTATGTTTCGTAATCAGTAGTGATTAGCAGAAACCCTCAAGGTGTTACCAAAGTCCTTTGATCTGTCCTATAGCCTACGGTATGTGTGATTCACGTGGACTCTACAACATTGCAGACACAATGACAAACTGTCCGAACACAGCTTCCATATCAGTTAGTTCTGATAAGCACAACTGTACCGTTGTCCAGACTTAGGCTGCAAGGGCTCTCAAAGCTGTTCTTCAGTTTAGCACAGCTAGCACGTGTCTTCCAGGAGTTGGCAAAACCCACAGCAGTGCCATCCGTCACGCCACTGATCTTCATGAAGTCATCAGCCTGGTTGTGGTTGAAGTTACCGCACAGACCTGTTTGATTGACATTCAGTCATTCGTGTATCGCACACACTTCTTTTTTGAAAAAGCTGAAGACAGAACACTTGACAACGTAAAAACAGAACAGAACATTTGAATGTATTAATCCTCTTTACTAATTCTTATGCTGAATCCCATTGCTTTGTTGGACATCGCAATCTAATGTTAGCAGAAGAAATGTGTTTTAAGTGCTGTGCGGCAATACACACCAGAGGTCTTGCCCTGGAAGCTGCTGGCAGCAGTGATGTAGAGCTGCATGACTGGGTGAAGCTGCACCTCCAGTTGCAAGCCAAAGGAGGTCTGCACCAGCACGTAGAAGGACGAGGCTTGGAAAGTGGTTGTCCCAGCTACACAAAAGACAACACAGCTAGAGTCATATACAACAGTATGTTTGAGGCCCATTTATGAAACTGTTGTTCAAGAAAAGGCCTTAATTATTACATCATGCACAGTAAACTTTTGTTATCTATTAAGAGTTTGTGTTTGTTTGTATGCATGTATGTATGAACTGTGTGTACTACAACTTCACAAGGATGGACTAAGACAAAATCTCACCAGCAGAGAAGGGAAGTTGAGAGTAGATCCCGTTGACAAAAACTTTCCCACTGGACAGGATGTTGATCACCTGTTTGGCAGGAGAAAATATCCATATTAATAACCACAATGTGTGTGTGTGTGTGTGTGTGTGAGTGAGAAAGAGAGAGTGTGTGCGTGCGTGCGTGCGTGTGTGCAGACCATTTGTATGTGTATGTGTATTTGTCTGCTAAATCACTACTCACAGTAGTCCCTCCAGACAAGGCCAGGGTAACAGACTTCAGACAGGTTTCACTGTTTGACAAGCCACACTGTACCAGATCTCCAAGGACAACATACTGGTCGCCCTGTTGGTCCTGTACAACAATAAGAAGAGAGCAAGAGAGAGACAAATTAAGAAACTTATTCAACCCAAAAAAGTATACAAAACAACAACATAAAAAGCAAAAAAAAGGATAACGATTTATGTAAATATATACATAAAATTGTAAAACATTTTAAAAACATTTTTTTTGCAATACTTTCAATTTCTCTTGTCAGCCAGACCAGTGCATGTACCTTGGCCAGGACATAAGAGCAGTCCCCATGGAAGGTGTAGGATTTGCCATCAAAGGTGTTGATATGAGATCCTCCCTCAACAGAGCAGATTCCAGGACAGTCCCTCTCTTTGCAGCTCCACTGACCACCGGCACAAACACTAAAAGAGAGAG